>JARK01000250.1:64104-76720 GCA_000688135.1 Ancylostoma ceylanicum | reverse complement strand
CCCCGCCCCCCTACCTTCCCTAGAAAAAAACAAGTCAATAATTCTCGAAACCCTTGCACTTCTACGGGAAAAAACAGCCTGAGAATAAATGCGCATTAGTGAATGCGCCCGGCATGCATGTATGCCCATGCATAGCTAAAAAAATGTCCGAGAAGCTTTTCATAAGTGCATACAAAAAATCAATACGCATGTAATAGGTGTGCCGTATCGATCGGCCTACGTACTCAGGTATAATCCAGCAGCTGGAAACAAGATCTCTCCCCCCATGGGGTGGACATAGGAATAATGAGAGTGCGATAGCGAGATGGCTGTGGGAATGTGGGCGGAGCTTCGGAGAGCGCAGGTGAGGATAGCAGCTGAATGATGGAAATTGCTATTCTTGGGCATGTCATGGAAGGAACAGGAACATTTTGAGGACAACTGACACAAATAGCTAGCAGTGTTGTATAGCATCCAACTACTCAAATGCATGGAAGTCAAGCGTAGGGGGTTGTAAGTTGAAAGTTGCTAGGAATCATGAAGTGATGACGTCAAGGAACATTTTGGGGACAACTGGCACAAATAGCTAGCAGCGTTGAATCGCATCCAATCCTTCAGATGGATAGTACTGAAGCATAGCGGCTTGAAAGTTGAAAATTACCAAGAATCAGGAAGTGATGACGTCAAGGAACATTTTGGGGACAGCTGGCACAAATAGCTAGCAGTGTTGAATGGCGTTTTACCCAGGAGATGCATAGAATCCAAGCATAGGGGCTTGAAACTTGAATGTTACCAGGAAAGAGGACAACTGACACAAATGGCTAGCAGTGTTGAATAGTATTCCAAGCATAGAGGCGTGAAAACTTGAAAATTACTATTAATGAAGAAATGATGACCTCAAGGAACATTATGAGGACAACTGACACAAAAAGCTAGCAGTGTTGCGTAGCATCCAATCCCTCAAATGCATAGAATTCAAGCATAGAGGCTTGAAAGTTGAAAACTGTCTACATCTGAGGGATTGAATGCTATTCAACATAGCTAGCCTTTTGTGTCAGTTGTCCTCAAAATGTTCCTTAACGTCATCATTTCCTGATCCTTAGGTAGGAACATTTTGAGGACAACTGACACAAATGGTTAGCTGTGTTGAATAGCATCCAATCCCGCAGATGCAGAGAATTCAAGCATAGAGGCCTGAAATTTGAAAATTCTGGGAATCAGGAAGTGATGACGTCAAGGAACATTTTGGGGACAACTGACACAATTAGCTAGCAGTGCTGCATAACATTCAATCCCTCAGATGCGTGGAATTCAAGCATAGAGGCATGAAAGCCGAAAGTTGCTAGGATTCGGGAAATGATGACGTCAAGGAACATTTTCGAGGACAACTGACACAAATTACTAGCAGTGTTGAGTCGCATCCAACCATTCAGATGCATAGAATTCGAGCATAGAGGTTTGAAAGTTGAAAGTTGCTATTAAAGAGGACAACTGACACAAGTGGCTAGCAGTGTTAAATAGCATCCAATCCCTCAGATGCATAGAATTTAAGTTACTAGAGACCAGGGTATGATGACGTCATCCAAGCCTGCTTGCGTAGCCGGACAACTGCCACTTAATTTAGTTCCTCGGGGCAATCCACTCCAAGACGCACCACGCACACATAATACCACATGTAAACACTCTATTCAAAGTCTCTATGGAAACACCTGAGTGCTTTCGTCGATAGGCCACGCCCCATTTCTATCTCATCAACTGGCACGAGGACAGCGCCACGGCCACGGATAATCGCAGAAAAACGCTGGAAATCGGCCTAGCGCTGATATAGCGCGGGTTTTCTGGATGTGACCCTGGACAACTCATCCTGATGGAAAGGTCGTGACGCAAATTTTCAAATTAACAGACGAAAATAGAGCAATTTAATGCATTGGACGTGCGAGATGGACCGGTCCTGATGCCGCAATCGCAGCTAATCCTGGGAAAAGGGTAATTCCATTGCACTGGGCAATCCATTTTTGCCCAGTGCACTTTTTTCCTGAATGTAAAGAAAATCCGGAAATTTCACTGGAAAACGCGTTTTCTGGCCGATCCGTGAAGAACAATGACTAGAACAGCCCTATTAATAAATTATTCAACAACTATGAAATTCTGAGAACAAGTGGCTGGAAAAAATCGATAGCCACTTGCTCACATGTCCACATAACAAAAATATAGGCAAGGACAACTGACAAATATCGATTTTTACCAGTCTAGCGAACCTCATCCCGTAAAACGCAGGAAAACAAAGAAAACATCGCTTCAGGGTCCGGGAACATAACTGGAATTACCCATGGTGAAGGGGTTGACCTACCCAAATTTACCCTTCACCTAGCACATATGGACATATTTACCCACATGTGACGTTATCTTTGCCCAGATGTTACCCAGGCGTATGAGGTGACCCATTATTCTAGTGATGCATACGAGTCGCGTATCATATTCGCGGGCGTTTCTTTCAATTGTGCATCCGAATCCGGGTCCAAGAATATGGAAGATGAGGAGAATGTGGGCGTGGCCGTGCATGAATCGCTACACAACAGAGGCACAACATACAGTGGCGGCCACATATTTAGCACGCTGCGAATTTTGGGCGATCAACTGATGAAAATATAAAATCTGTATTTCAGTACTGGAATGAGCTATCAGGACAATACCCGAGAATGTGATAAGGCATAGTGTTCTCCTCCTTCCTTCAACTTCGTTGCTCCTGGAAATGCTTCTGGATGGGATTGCAGGCATTTAGAACTGAAAATGCAGTGCTTTTGGAAATGTTTCAGTTTCTCTCCTAGATGACTTTATTGGATCTGGGTAAAATGTGATTTTATACTCGATATAATTGCGTGTTTTGCTGTAGCAGTTTCAATGAGCAGTTTCTCACCTAAAGGGAGAACGGAAATTGCCAACACGAGTGAAAAATGGTGAAAAAAGGATTCACGGCGATTCCAAGGATAAACCGTGCATTTCCAGCCGCGGATTTTTTTTCCGATTTGTGTTGATAACAGACAATCGGATACTAAAAGGAAGATTCCGAGGCTTGCTTTACTAGCAAGATTCATAAAAATGAAATTTTTGACGAAATTGACGGTTTGTTTCTGTCTCTGGCTCCAGCCGGTGCGTAGAGTCCAGTAAAAGCTTTCATAGGAAAATGTTGACGAGAAACATGGGCAATCTGAATCACCACTTCATTTCCTTCCATAGCGAGATACACGAATTTTACACGAATTCAGCAAAACAGACGAAAGTGAACTTTTATTTTTTAATCCAGTTTGAACGGACCCTGTGCAACAGGAAAGAAGCCATCATAAGTCCTCAACCAAATCAGTCCTCAACACATACTCGAACTTGGTTTTGATTGCTCATCATAAGGCTGAGGAATGCAAAAAAAATTCTGTCGGTCAAAATCGTGGGCGTGCTAAATATGTGGCCGCCACTGTATCTCTGATTGTCAAAAAAAATAAAATGAGACGCGTATCATGTACCGTCGGCGTCACATTCAGTTATGCATCCAGATCCAGGTCCAAGAACATGAGGGCAGAGGAGAATGTGGGCGTGGCCATGCCAGGATCGCAGCATAGCAGAAGCATGACACACCTCTGACTACCATAAAATGACTAAACAATTAAGTAGCTGAATAAATAAATAAAATAAAATAAACAGCTATCTTATCAGACAACACGACGCCGCCCATTAAAGCACAGCAAAAATCCATACTGTTAGAAAATGCTGATGCTTATAATCACTGGGACAGAGAGTCTGATTAGAGCGTAGTATACACGGACAACTAACAAAAATCAATACGATAACTGCTGATCCAAATGCTGTAGTAGAATTACAGCACTCAACGCAAATTGACTCCAGAGCATTGTTTTGCACGCAGAATGGCTGAGATGTAGGACCAAAAAAGCGCTCGAGAGGCATTGTGTTCAGAGCAAACATTGCAAATGGAGCGCGAACAATGATATGACTTGAAAAACCACCCCGCGGTGGTTTTGTGATTGCTTCGCGGGCTTGAAAAACTGAAGAGATAAATGAATGTCAACTTGAAAAGTATGTGAACGAAAGTGGAGATCACTGCCGTTCAGTAACCATGCGCTTCCGTTAAACGTTAAAGTTGAGCTGTTGAAGACGTAGATCCAAACGCTGTAATAGCTTGGTTTCAGCCGCTAATCTTTCACTCACTCATTTATTTACACATTTAACTATTTATTTATTTATTTACTTATCTATTTGTGGGTGTAGAAGGTTTTACTCGGAATGGGTGGCGAGAACGGGTTCTGCGATTGGCTAATTGGGTAGATTGACCACTCACAGAGCTCGACCACACCGCCCCTCCCAGGTATAACGCTCTACACACTTTACTTACTTACCCTCAAAGCTGGAAAGAAAGCTCCGAAAAATTATGGCGGAAGTGTGATTGGAGCGAAAATTGCCAGTAGAGCGCTTTTGTTGTTGAAGGATAGAACATTGTGATTGGAGCAAAAATCTCAAATAGAGCGCTTTTGTTGTTCAGAACAGAACAATCTGGCAAGATATAATGAGGCAACTCACTGACAGCACAATGTCAAAACCTCAATCTAGAAATGTCAAATGATCACCAACATGCAGTGGCTAGTAACTGCTCTACATACTTAGCGTGTGTATCATCGTGAGGGAAAAAGAGGCATAGCCAATCGACTCTGATTGGCGGGTTCGGGCCGCCCGTCACGCCCACCTGTCTGAACTTGAACGGCGCCAATTCCCTAATACATTGTGTATTTGTGCCTAGCGCCGAGTTCAAATAGGTGGGTGTGACGGGCGCCGAATGGGCCAATGAGAGTGGACTGGCTACTCCCCTTTTTCCCTAACGATGATACATAGCCCTTTCCTTACAGTAAACTCATTCAAAACATTATTTGAATGAATAGCACCTTGAATCAGCAAAGCTAGAACTTGGATAGGACAACCTGGTCTAGAGACGTGAGGGAAGCAAGATTGGAATACATTATTGATCGATTTTGGACGCTTTGGACTTCAGGACCATTTCTTACAGCCCCTCCACCCTAGGGTTATGTAGGCAACTGAGCATGGTAGCATCATTATGGAATTAATCCGAGATGTTAAGGGAAAAAGGAGTAAAAACATACTATAAGCCGTGAGTATGAAGGCACATGCAGCATTTCGGTCGGAATGGATGAAACCAACCAAAGGTTTGAAAACTCTCCAGGGACAACTGACACAAATGTCTATCCACATCCAGCCATATGTAATGACATGGACAAACTTCCAGAAGATTTTGCAAAGTGAAAAATGTCTCTACTAGTAAGAAAAACTATTCTAAGCGATAGTACAGACATTAATCACCGAAACCGAATGAAATTAGCCACGTGGGCGGGGCTTACTGATTGAAATTTGAAAAATGTGCAAGTATACCACGTATATACCATGTATAGTATACCATTCCGGGAAAAATCCATGCAATACTTCAACAGAAAGCGCCATGTAGAAGAAAGGCATAAAAACAGCTTATGCAGTGGTAGCCACAACTAAATAACGCACAAGCCGAGTGCCAGTCGCTGCAGGACCTATGAACTGGCCGTGGGCGACAACTAATACTGCAAGGATTTTTTTCGAGACTAAGTAACGTTACAAAAGTGAATAATATAGTATATGATACATAATACTATAAAAATAAAATGATAAGATATTGTACTATAGAACAATGGAATATTACATTAGACGACATTCAGAATCTTGCCCCAATCACGTGCATCTGACAAAAATCGATAATTCAAAAAACAGCCCTGAAAAGCTGCGAACTAGCTGTGCCACGGAATCAAAACAAGCACTTTGTTTGCTGTGGATGGTATGCGCCACGTGATGCTGGCCCATAGCCAAGCATCACCTTACGCCTGCACCTCATGTCAAAAAATGGATGAAAGGGGCGGAGCTTATAGTTTACAGGAGCATGCATAACCATTGTAGAGCAGTGCAGAACAATGTAGGAGACTGCAGCGCCAGGTTTGCTCAGCTGATTGAGCGGTGGCTCAGCTGTTTGAGTGCGAGAGTCACCATGCGGTGACTACCTGCACATCTAAGCCGATGCTGGGTGCTAAGGGTATGATTGATCAGGCGGTAGGACTAGCGGTAGGACCGCAGGAGTAAAACTGAACATTACTCATAGACAGCCTGTAACCCTAGGGTACTCTGCTATTGTATGGATACAAAGTAATGTTTTTTTTTTGCAAGAGGTGGTAATGAACATAAGTAGAATTAACGATTAACGACCTGCAATTGACGGTCATTTTAACGATTTTACGAGTTACGATTTACAGAAAATGTTTTCCATAGGTACACCCCTCACCATTTGCTAAACAGGAAGGAGCTACTAGGTCCCCAAGCAAGGAAACAAAAATTTAACGAAACGAAAACGAAGATTAACGAAATTTAACGAAAGCAAAGAAAATTCATTAACGAAAGCAACGGAACTACCGCAGCAGAGAAGTTTCCACCAAAAAAAAAAAGGTTTCTCAGAGGATGAAACCAATAGGGTCACTATTGTGCACTGTAACATAACGAATCAGCACAATAATCCATGAGGGCCAATTTTTCAGAAGTTTCACGGATTAACGGATTAACGAAGTTCAAATGCACAGCTCTGAATAGGGTCCAGGGCAGAAGTACATGAGTAAGGGGAAATTCACAGGGATTAGGACACGATTATCCAGGTACCGCTCTCATCACTGGGATTACCCAGGGTAAACGTGTTACTAGCCCTCAAATTTACCTATCGTTAATACGGACGTCAACGGATTACCCAGGGTAGACGTGTTAACAACCCACAAGTTTACCCATCGTTAACACGGTCGTCAACACGTTCACCGTGGTTAGTCCCAATGATGCAGCCAGGTCCAGAAAGGGGAAAAAGCAAAGATTTTAGGACCAGAAGGAGAAAAAAGCACGGATTTTGGAAAGCTAGGCATACAGAAGAGAGTCTGGTCATGCAAAAAGGGCAAGTCCTTAATCCGTGACGTCATAGTCCTGCGGAATTCTCGAAGGAATTTCAATGATGACACTGGTGAACACTGGCGCGTAGAGGATCGATACTGCCATGACACTGGCTATGGCCCTATCGATCCAGGGCAACGATCGGTGATCTACTTGGATGACAGTGGCACTGGATAAGCATTACGGTAATGCTGCTGACCGACCGACATGGCACCTATCACATGTAGCGTATCTCACAGTTAATGTATACCTGTTGAGACAGGAATTTCTTCAAAATTTCCGGAAATTTTCAGGAAAACATCGACCAGCGCGCAGATTCTAACCAGTACCGAATAAAAGTTACATTATGAGTAGGTCTTCAGGCCCAGGCCTTAGGCCTGCACTTCCCCGAATTAAGGCCCAGGCCTTAGGCCTGCACGAATTCGACAGGCACTGTGACAACTACATCAGAAACTAGAAATTTTTAACGCCTACCAGCAGGTTCTATATATTCATGGAATATCGATTTTTTTTTGCTATTTGATGTATTCACACAATAATACATTGAAAATGCAAGAAAACCAGCATCAAACACGAAAATTTCAACCTCAAAGGCATACATGAATGACTCCAGGACCTGAATGCATCAACGGCTTTACCCTGGGTAACCGTGCTGACGACTGTGCTGACAATGGGTAGGCTTGTGTGGTATTTATACGTTTACCCTGGGTAATCTCAATTATGTATGCTGCCACAGTGGTAATTATGCGTGCACAAGTTCCAGCAGCTGTTTGGACAGGTTAGAACAGGAATGAGAAGGCTCGGACCAGAATGACAGAGGAGATAGATATCGATGAAATGTGTGGATGCGCAGACAATCAGAGTGTTACGATACATGCAGTGCAGTGTAGCGCATGCTGCTGTACTCCTACATGGAAGCTTGTCCGCATTGCGAAGTGTACACCAAGAAGTACGCAAATTTACACTATAGCTGGTGGGGAGTAGTTGTAAGGAATTTCCAGGATCACTTTAATTATTTAAGAAAAATTATATCCCATTCGTGGACCACAGATCAACCGATAGGTATGCTTACACCTTAGGGGACGACAAGTACCGCTAGTAATCCAGAAATTCCCAGGATTTCTTGGAATATCGCAGAACAACAAAGAAATGCTTCAGGACCGTCTGAACACGTGCGTCAGTCGCGCGTCAATCGCACGCATTCGTTTGCTGAGAATTTCCCATGAAGGTCAACCCATCAAGTAGTAGAAATTGTCTTTATTCCGTTAATTTAGGCACTCACGCTCTATAAAAAAAGATTCCATGTGGGATTATACAGCTGAAAAAGGTGAATATACTCGAAATTCATCCTGAAAATCAGGCTATAGTTCAGAAAGTGTATTTACTAGGTGAAATCCGCTAAACAACAGTAAATAGCCAGTAGTACATAGGCAGAAGGCGTCACTATAGAAAAGCAAATAGAAATAAGTGCCGCGTTTCAGACGACGTCGCCTTATCAGCGCCGCCGTAGCCGCCAATGCAGCTACGGAATCGATGATACAGGCGCGCCGATGCGGCTGACTCAGTAGCACATTTCACGAATTCCAACGTCACCCTAGCATATGCACGAAAAAATCGTGAACGTGGACGAAAAATTCGTGAACGTGCACGAAAGCGTCGTGAATTCCGAGACGATAGCCAACACAGTGGGGTGAGAAGAAGTTGGGTCGGGTCACCCGCGGACCACAGGAACGCAGTCACAGGAATGCTTGTATTGGCGCATGTTACGCTACGCTGGCGTTGCGTCTACGTTTACGTTTACGCACGTTCACCGCGCAAATGTCCAGCAGCCCGTTTTGCAAGGTAAACAAACAAGCGATAGCTATGCAAGGGGGGAGAGCCACAGATGGCGAATTGTACATAGGGAAAAGGGGTGTGGCTAACGTTCCCGACGGAAATTTCTTGGGATTTATCCAGAGATGGATATGTGACCGATCATTCTACCAGGAATTTTTTTTAATTTTCAGGACTTAGCGGTAACAAATCCTGCAGACTCACTAAGAACATCAGCAAAACAGCTGAAAATGCTATTCTTAAGTGTACGAAAAATACTTTGAGGTTGAAAATAATGGCCCGGATAATATGTACACTACTAAATTCCAGAAATATTTACTAAAAAATCCGAAGGTTCAAGGAAAGATCCCCTTCTAGACGGTCTCCTACTCACTGAACGTCCAGGTAAATTCCCAATTGTGGAACCTTCCACAAACGCACACCTTATGCGATATGCCGAAAACTAATGCAGTAGGCAACACTTTCCCATTAAAAGAACCAAAACGAAGGCAATACTAATTAAAGATACCGTTTCAATCAAAAATTCCCAGCAAAAACACCAGAAATTACAAGAGTGCATTAAAAAAACAACGCCAGAAGCAGAAAATCAATATCTGCGCGGGCACACGCGACGCGACCGCACGCGCAGGTCGCAACACGGCGCGAAAGCACCACAGGTCGCAACATGATGCCCTATGGTTTCTGGAACGTGATGAATGCTACGACTACGCTTTTTCGCATATTAAATCTTAGAATTGATGACATTATGGATACATGAAGGGGTAGTGATGGTTTTTCAGGAAGAAAATGGATAAAATTATTTTAAAGGAAGTGCTACCATAAGCAAGGAGAACTGAAACTATGGAGTTCTCGACCATCAGGAGAGCTTGGGTAAAACAATCAATGAGGAAAAGTACAGCCCGTTTCACTAGGAATGATAGTTGGAGAGGCGCCAGAGAACGAAAGACCGCACGAGAGAATGCAACCATTGAGGAGAGTCGCAAGAAAGAAAGGCATGCGCACGATTACTCAACTATCGCTACATTTGAGACAGACCATGAACCTGCTCTAGAGATATGAGAAAATTTATAGGATGTGTTTAGTAAATAAAAATTAAATAATGTAAGTGCTTAATATTAATATTAGGTAAATATTCAAACGACATTAGGATCCAGAAAATCCAGAAAAATCTAGGGCATAGGACAACAATTTGGAGCTCAGAAATCCGAGTTTGGCGAGAAAGGGTACAGGAAACTATAACAATAGCTGTAATGACTACCCCTCCCCCCAAGAAAGAAAATCGATTATCGATCAACACCCGATCAACCGAAGTCCAACGCTTCCTGAAGACGCTCCCGCAAAACATGCTCAAGTCGCCGCCGCTAGACCCTCTTCACCTAGCCCCGGAGGGGGTGGGTGAATGGCCCGCGCCTAGCCGCGAGCCTCTTCACCGCTGACAATACCTCGCCGCTCTCTGATCAGCACTCACTGTCTGCGTCTCCGCTTTTCACACCCTGTCTCGTTGTGTTAGCTTTTCAGCGCGCGGTGACATCGCGTCAGTGTAGAGCTCGGCTGTGTGCATTTGTGCGTGTGTGTGTTTGCAAATGTAACCGGTCCACGGCCGTATCCGTCCCGTATCTATGACGACATGGGCTACAATTATCTGATTAACAGGCGATTTAATGAGGACGTGGCGGCGTTAAGCCGTGTCGCGTTTCACACTCGGTGCTCTGCTAAATGTAGACGTTTACGACGGGGTTTAGAGGTGGTCAATTTTGAAGACGGGCAGGCAGAGAGAGTTATGGGGAGAGAGAGTTATTGAAATTACCTAGGGTAACAGTGCTGAAGATGGGTAAATTCGGGCTGTTAAGACGTTTACCCTGGGTAATCTCAGTGCTGTATGCGACCCTGTGCTACGTACTATTTGCGCAGATTGACACCTTGACAGGCTGGTGCAATGGCAATCAAAACTCAAACCATGATCCCTATGGTAAACATTGTGGCGATGTTGCCGGCGACTGGTTAAAAAGGCGTTCTTTGAGTGTAGGCGAACCATGTGATACTATATGCAGAACCCAATACAAGTGATTTCACGTATATTTTATTTTACTTGTTAATTTCCAGCACATAGATGAGTATGCACCTTTTTTTGTAAGGCGACAACGTAACTAAATCGGAGTGAACCGTTTCATTCAACCGGATCATTGAGATTACCCAGGGTAAACGCACTGACACTCGTGCCGGTGATGGGTAAATTTGTGTGTTGTTGACAGGTTTATCCCTTGTAATATGGATGATGCAAGCGGCTCCTGGGAATGGATGCATCATTGGGATTACCTAGCGTAGACGTGTTGACGCACATGTTAGCGATGGGTAAATTTGAATTTGTGTGATGTTAACATATTTACCCTCGGTGATCTCATTTATGCATGACAGAAATTATCTAGGGTAAACACGTTAAAGCGCGTGTTAGCAATGTATAAATTAAATAATTTAATTTTTGAAGTCAGATTTAACCTGGGTAACCCCGATGATCCATGCGACCCCTGCCCCTAGATGTATCATTAACATTACCCAGGGTAAAGGCGTTGTCGCTCGCGTTAACGATTGGTAAACTTATGTGGCGTTAACACGTTTACCCTGGCCAATCTCAATGAGGTATGCGGCCCTTGGATGCATAACTGAGCTTACCCAGGGTAAAGGGGTTAACGCACATGCCAAAAACGGGAAATTTTGTGTGTTAACGCACTTTCCCTTGGTAATATCAACGATGCAAGCGGCCCCTGGATGCATGGCAGAGATTACCCAGGGTAAACACGTTGACGTGCGTGTTAGCGATAGGTGAATACGTGTGTTGACGCATTTACCCTGTGTTATCTCAATGATGCATTTGGTCCTCGGGAATGGATGTATCTTTGAGGTTACCCAGGGTAAACCTAACGATGCCAGTGCTGGCCATGGGTAGATGTGAAAGTGTTAGTACGTTCACCATGGGTGGACTCTTGGTTGCGCCACTGGGCTTACCCAGGGTAAACGCGCCGACGCACGCGATAACGATGAGCAAATCTGCGTGGGGTTGACACATTTACCCCGGGTAATCTTAATGATGGATACGGCTCCTGGATGCATGAATAAGATTACCCAGGGTAAACATATTGACGCCAGTCTTAACGAAGGGCAAATACGGGGATGCTAATACTGTTACCTTGGGTAATCGCAATGGTGCATGCGGCCCTAGGGGTACCATACCCATCACACTGCTACTATACCCTCCGAGAAGTCTAGTAACTTCGCTTATCATGGCCGCGGCGACAATGGATAATGTACGTTTCGATTGTGTGCTGACGACAGCAGCGACAGCGCCAACGGCGGGTCAATCGATATGCACCAAAACCACTCGAATCAGTACCGCCGCAATGAGTATAGCAGCAGCGTTCAGTGCTATCCGCACGGTAATTACCGCACGTGCGTACAGTATTCGATGGCCGACCGCATGGTGAAAAATGACCGCTCGGAGAGTGTTTGATAGTCACAAGCACTGATGTCACATTAAGCGATATGATGGGTATGGATGTGATATGATTAATGGAGCCCACCACACGGCGATCATCAAATTCCGAGCCGGTGGCCATCAAATAACGAGCGGACAACTAGCAATCACCATGCGGACCGCGCTGGTGATGGGCGTCCGCACAGTACAAGCCTGAGTACTCCCAGGGAATAGTCCCAGGCCTAGCCCCAGATACGGCACACTCCGCATTCAGAGTGGCCTAGATTAAACCGGTTTTCTTGGGGGGGGGGG
>JARK01000250.1:29563-44494 GCA_000688135.1 Ancylostoma ceylanicum | reverse complement strand
TAGCGGGGGCCCAAGCCCCCCCCCCCCCGCCCTATTTCAGCCATCAGTTTCAACCAAAAAAAACCCCAATAAATGTGTATAATAAATTCTCAAAACTGAAGAAAAACACATTAAGTCCTGATGTTTTCACATACACCTCAACAATACCAGCCATATCTTCCAAGAACTTACCCTGCACTTGAACGAAGCCGTTCCGCAGTGCCGTTTCATCATCACTTTCACTTCTTCAAACACATCCGCATCCTTCACTTGCTCATTGGTGCTCGCTCCTCGCACGAATTTCTGAACAAAACCTTCAATTACCAGTCTTGGAATTGCTTCAAAAACAACCGTAATAGTTATAAAACCAATAATATAAATGTTCGAGCAGCTAAGACAACCCTCCGTATCGGGCGTAGGATCGAAAGATCTACTCGACTGCATTTATTATCGCTTCGCGATGTTTTAGCGCGAAAATCAGAGGAGACATGCCAGTCGGCAATGACCCCAGGGTAAAATTCGCGCATTGAGGTATAACACAGTTGGGGTGTGTATCATTGTGAGGGAAATAGAGGTGTAACCAGGCGACTCTGACTGGTGAATTCGGGCCGCCCCTCACGCCCACCTATTCAAACTCTTGCGGCGCAGGACAGAAATAGACCATTTATTACAGGATTCACGCCGTTTAAGTTGAAACAACTGGGCGTGACGGGCAGCCCGGGTGCACCAACCACAGTCGCCTGGCTCCGCCCCTTTTTCCCTCAAAATGATTCACACCCACGCAGTTGAAACTAATGCCGTATCCTTCCAGTATTTTGAAATAAATTCAAGAACTACGGCGACAATCAGAGGGTTTGAAAGAAGCCGCTGCATAGAATCGTAAGGTAAGTTATTCAGATCCAGAACTATGTTCTAGAACCAGATAACGACATTCTAGTTGTTCTGAGTATTGCGGCCTGTACTTACCGTATCTCTTGGCAAGAAGAACACTTGACGGAAGATATTCTTGACGGTAACACAACAACTGGCCCATTTGTTTCCGCTCACGTTCACACGACCGAATAGGTACACCGTTCCTTGAGAAAACCATATTAGAGAAACTCTACAGCCATAGAAAACCGCAAAATAAAGTACTGAAAGTAAGAGGCTAAGGAATAGCGGTAGATAACAACAGGAACTCTACAAATGATTCTACAAATACACAATTATAGCAAAGATCAGAAGAACTAACCACTGTGCTTCACTGGATCCTCAAAAGCATCCAACCAATACATCCTTATCATCTGTTGGCCATCTTCTTTCACATAGAATGCCTCTGAACCAGCAACCACTTCCACAGCAGGTTCATCAGCCCTAAATGCCCACTGTTGCATTACCGCACCCCTCCAAAACCTGACAGAACTAGTCGAAGTAGGTTTGCTTACGCTTCCTGACTATCATCCCAATCAGCAGCAGAAAGCATCACTTGTGGAGTTGGCTTTGGCACAGGCTTGGTGTCCTCTACTAGGCTGCTGGGTTCTACTTGCATTTCTTCCACCTAAACAGCTCATAAAAGCTTAAAACCATGGAATTCTCCAGCAAATAAAAGATAACGACATCCTAAAGCTCAGTAACTCACTTCTTTCTTAACCTCAGCCTTGACTTCAACACTAGGCGCAGAGTTAGCGACTTTCTTCGGGCTCTTCGCCGCCTTTGGAGAAAGTGGAGCGGCAGGTGGAGGTGGTTCATAGTAGTCGTCAAAGTCTGGGGCTCCATAATCATCGTCGTCATCCTGAAACACGCTAGAACAGTGAATGAAACCAAGAAGTCCCATCAAGTGGAGTGGAAGGAGTAGATAATGGGCGGAGCTATGAGAAAATGCCAAAGGTTTCAGGTACGACTACCTTTGAATCTCGAGATGATTGAAATTAATATAGGTTTCTTTGTTTAACGACACCCGAGATTGGTATGATCTTTATTCTTCAGCCTACTTTCCGGCTACCTCGCCTTCTTCAGGGCATTTGGTCGCTGTACTCCTAGCTTGTTACTGCCGGCTAGTAGCGCATACAGATGGAAAGTCATGTAGACGCCTTGCCATCTGTATGCGTTACTAGCCGGGTGTAACAGGCTAGGAGTACAGCAACCAAAGGCCCTGAAGAATTCGAGATAGCCGAAACGTTAGCCGAAGAATAAAGATCATACCAATCTCGGGTGTCGTTGAACAAAGAAACCTATACGGATGCCAAAGGTTTGTTTTTAGTGCTTCTATTGTCTATAATGTCTATAAAATATAATTGTCCTACATTAGCGATTCTCGGTAAAATTTAGGGAATAGTAGAAATGGCACATGTAAATATGTGGAGATTGGTAAATAAATGAAATTTAACCAAAATTCACCAGGAAATCAACAAGTTTATTCGAAATTCATCCGAATTTCTGGCATGATCCAGCAGGCGCTTTGAATATGGCTGAATTTCGCGAAGATGTGTCGGAATTGACCCAGAAGCCGCCCCTGTACAACCACAGGGCAGTACTGCCCCTCCCTACCCAGCATTATCCATCGAGGGCACTATTCAGTATGGTGTACGGGGGAAAACGAGGAAGAATGCACTAGTGTGAAGGCGGGTGATGCGTCATACAAATCGATAGTTCGTTTACGCAAAAAAAAAACCTCATTATGAAGGCGGGTGATGCGTCATACAGATCGATAGTTCGTTTACGCAAAAAAAACCTCATATAACACCGCGATTGAGGCGTTATATGAGTCGAATGAAAGAGTACAGGCCAATTCACAGCTCCAAAAAATGACAATACCAGTCAAACATTCAAAAGCACATTACAAGGACTAAGGCATCCTCACCAAATAGGTCCACCTTTTAATAACAATTGAAATCCTTCTTTGCTTGCGATTTTTGCCCAGTCTTGCTTAAATAACTAGCTCTTCCAACCTTATAATTTCATGCAGCCACGTGCAGGTTCTCAAGAAGACAAAGAACAATCAATAACGACGGTAACACAAAGGCCCTGTAGCTAAGCAACGATGATAAACACGTTACAGATACGAACGTAATCTCAACTGTGCTGGCAACATGATACTCAAAACTCCTCAAAACATGTGCAGAACGCGTTTCTGCACACTTTCTGTACTTTCCTACAGTGCTTTGACAAAACCTCTACAGGCAAGAAAAAAGTAGCAAAAGAACAATGAAAGCCAGTTCAAGCAATTCTCACCACTTGCACTTCGGCCTTGACGGAATTTTGCGGAACGGCTTGAGCATGACGTATCGGCGGCGGCACACTTCTTGCGGTTGGTGTTGCCAATTTCATCACTTTCACTTTTCGTGGAGCGATTGTTGGTGATGCTAGAACAGGTTCTTCGGGTAAATTCCCGATATTCGGACCAAAACCAACAAACTAGGGTTACTACCTAAGGTTGGCAGCAGAAGCAGTCAAAATAATTGCTTCAACTCCAGAAAAATCCTTCCTCACCTTCTCTTTTGAACGGATTTCTCGTTGAGCTGCTCGTTGGAGCCGGCGAAGGTTGTGAGGAAAAGTCCATTTCGAGCGCTTCATCGTTTATTCCTGCCAGCATATCCTTTAGATCCTCATCGTCATCCAGCTTTACTTCAGTCTTTAAACAAACATTTGTTTAAACTTTGACCACAATCACGCTTCGGCTTTTTTTTTGCTGCCTTCCACATTCACAAAGAAAGAACACAGATCCCATGCCCGCAGATCACTATGAAAACACTCACATCGTCCTTTACTTTTCCTCGATCATGCGCTGCCGGCGCAAAATAGCTATCCAACCCTTTTTTCTGCGTCGGATCTGCAATTAAGTCAATCCACTGCTCTCGGAGGCGCTGCACCAGCTCTTCCTTCGGAAATTACTTACCTTTCTTATCCTTTCTCTTCTTTTTACTCTTCCTATCCACCATATCGTCTTCTTCATCTTCTTCATCATCAAATATATCAGCTCCATGGTCCACATACCCGCTGCCATCTGCACAATACATTCAATACGATATTGATATATTGATCGCTTTCGTATGAAAAAATCGATTTGAACCCTTGATAAAAAAATCAACAATCCAAACAAATATGTATATATAAGTATGTGGTTGAATTTCATCTCACCATTTTCCCTAGTTATCCTCAAAAAGGCAAAATTCCTTCGTTCCTATCAAAGTTGTTCTGGAATCCTCCAAGAAATCCATCATTATATAGTGTAAGAGTCATCTCAGATGACAAATTAGCGCATTTAATGGCTCATAACAGCGCGACCGCGCCGAATGTTGGAACCGCTATGTTGCACTGCCGTAATGGCTAATCGTAGCGGTTATAGGTTTTTTTGGTCGTATTTGATGTCGTTACGACAAAAAAAAACCACACACCGCTAGGACTAGCTATTAGGGCAGCGCAGGATAGCGATACCAGTACACGGCGCGGTTGTACTGCTATACGCCCTCAACTCCGAAAATTCCTCTGCTCCATCATCGCTCACTCTAGGTTAGAAGTGCAAATTTATTAGGTTAGGCCTTCTGCTAGAGCTAACAGATAGGAATCTATGAAAACTTTCCTATGGTCCTCTTAAATTACGATGTTTTTCAATTTGTTATGAAATGAATTACTATTTTGTGTTAGAGTTCGGTAGGATTACTTTAATTAGGAATAAAGTCATAGCCCCTTTCGCCTCTTATCCCCTAGACCAGAATAAATTCCTCTGTAGGGAAGAGGGACGAGTGAAAGTGAATAAACTCCTCTGTAAGAAAGAGGAGCGCTACGTGTGGGGGGGGGGGACGCGACGGGAACTCGTTAAAAATGAAATTTTCGAAATAGTGACAACAGAGGAGATGGATTATGTTCACGCAATGTCTGTCGTTCAGTGTCAGTTTCATTTCTTGTTCTCACTGTTTCTGTACTTCCTGTATTTCCAGATGCTCTACTTGCGCTTCGATGATATCGAAACTACAGGGAACGTCAATCACGATTGCCACTCTCGCGGCCGCAACATTCACGCGGCGCGGGCGAACTCTGTGGATGTTGGGTGTTGCTTCACCCGCGCCGCGTGGATGTAGCGGTCGCGGGAGTGGCAATCGTAATTGACGTTCCCTGTAGTAGTGTTTTGGGACAAAATATTGAGATTCCACTAATCCAAAGAAATCGTTATGGGCAACGACATCTTCATCAAATACACCATCGCGAACATAGCCCGCACCCCTCTGACTTTCAGAACAGACACAGAAAGCCACCCCCAACCTTTCCCATATTGACATGTCTGGCTGCGGCTACTATTCACTAGCGACGCCCAGAAGAGAGTGCAAATAAAATTGCGGTCTTTCATGGTGGTATTCGAACGATTTAATCGGCCATCATTCTAAAATGCTTTAAACTGCATGTAAACATGATTCTAGCTGCCACGTAGAACCTTTTCCTCACGCAAACACTACCATAACCGTAAAGGACGGATTCTATGCCTGAATACCACCGTCGAGCCCTCCATTTTCCTCCATTTTTGAATACTTGTGATTCGTATGCTTACAATGACCTGTCCCAGTTGTAGGCTCGTTATATTTGGGATCGAATAATGCACTAAATACATAGTATGTGTATATCAATGCACTGAACTCCAAACGATCGTAGACAAGGGGCGGGACCGCGGCGCGGCGTTCTTGGGCAAAGACACATGGGCTCCATATGCTGGCTCTGGCTGTCTGCTGCGGCATGGCACTCGAGTTCTCTGATGATGGCAAAAGACAACCACAGCCAGCGTGTAGAGCCCCTGTGTCTCTGCCCAAGAACGCCACGCCGCGATCCCGCCCTTTGTCTATGGCCGTTTTGAGTTCACTATATGTGTAGTGTTATTAAGTAGTTGTTATTGTGCAGAATTATTTGAGTATTACATGTACATACTCCAGCTAGTTTCAAAATTATTGAAAAAAAAAGTCAATACAGTGGAAGAAGGATGAGAAGGGCCAAAAGCTTGCTCTTTTTCGAATAATCGAAACTTTTGAGTAAAATACTTCCTGTTCTTATGGAATTCGAGCTGACTATACAAGGTAATAGTTAACTCCTCCCTTTTTCTGGTGATAGCGCTAACATCTTCTCAGCTTTAGCACTAAACACTTTAGCACTCATTTATCCACGATTTCCCATCCCATTTCATGGTCGCATGCATGAACAAGGTTCAGAACATTAGCATGCTGCGGAGATAATAAAATGATTCATAACGTATAAATAGCCCCAGCCTTGACAAGAATATCCCCAGCGACAAATTATACGCGCAAATTTATGCCCGTACGTAAATCACCATCACAGCTGTGTCGTTCCTTATTTGTTACGTTCACGACCGAACGAAGCCACAGATTTTTGTGCTTCGCTCCGTTTTTAATACTGGCTCGTTGCCAGTTTTCACCAGACGGCCAACTTTTTCGTGATTCCCACTCCCATTTGGCTGTGATCAACCAGTCTGCACCTGCAACAGACACTCGTGCTGTTGCATCGCGCAGTGCAAGCATCTCCAGTTTTCGATGGAACTGATGGCGCTGTTTTTTTCTTCTTCTACCAGTTCTCACCGTTCTATGTGAAAATTTTGAATGATAGCTCAATTTCCCCGTCAACCAGTGCATTAACTCCTAGACTCTCATCATGACCTAACAAAAACTACGATTTCTGAACTACGATCTTTGGTAGGCCAAAGAGACTAGGTTCAAGACAAGGAAGCCAGCATCTAATCACTGCTTCATCTTGTATCTACTCAGAAAACTTGAAAACCGCGTTTTACATGAGATTGAAAAATGCGAATCCCACGATTAAGACATGCGTGCTCATGCCAAACACGGTTTTTCTAATCAATATTTCTATACCAGAAATGGTAAAATCCATGCAAAACCTATGC
Source organism: Ancylostoma ceylanicum (assembly GCA_000688135.1). Lineage (NCBI taxonomy): Eukaryota > Metazoa > Nematoda > Chromadorea > Rhabditida > Ancylostomatidae > Ancylostoma > Ancylostoma ceylanicum. The sequence continues at coordinate 37,638 of JARK01000250.1, read as the reverse complement.
GTTCCCATCCGTCTTCAAAATCCAATGCAAATTCGATGTAGAACCCACGACTTTCTCTGTCCAATGCATGGGCTCTGCATGGGTATGCATGGCTTTTGCAAGGATTTAACCATGGCTGGTATAGAATTATTGATTTAAAAAGCCGTTCTTTGCATGAGCACGCATGTCTTAGTCGTGGGATTTGCATCTTTTAATTTCATGCATAAGACTTTTTTTCGGGTTTCCTGAGTAAGCTTTTCCTTTGAGTTTTGAATGTGAAAGGAAACTGAAAGCTCAATACCCCATGAGTAGTTTTTTTTTCTGTGTGTTTACAGTCGACGTCTACATGGAAACGATAGGTGCTAGTAGAGGAGAAACAGGTTCTGCGACAAGAAAAAAAAAAACGTTAGAAAACCATGGAGTGGTTCTGTAAACATTTTCGCTTTTTTTTGTTGACTGCTTTTTTCTTGTAAAATAACTTGAAAAATAACCGTGGAAATACCGATTAATCTATAACCTGGAGTTTTCCCTGCACTGGCCTAAATCTGCTATGCACTACGGATTCATTTCCAGCTGTACCTAATTAACACCACCTTTTCCTAGACCCCTGCAAACCGTAAAGTGAATATACCGCAATCTACACACCCTTTTTCTATTGGAATCAATGAAGAAAATTTTCGTCGCATGCACTCAACAAATGCTTATACATTATTCAACACCGCACACTACTAGCTCCTGTACTTTTTGAAAGGGCAATTCTCATTTGAAGTCTCTTCTGAAAATGAGGTAACTCAAAGGGGAGAGCCTCCAAACAGCTGTCATCCGTTTCCAAGAGAAATATTTGACGTCACGGCTCAGTAGATGGCGTGCTTCACTTATTACCGGTGCGGATTCTACTAATTCAAGCAGAATTTCCAGAGCGCCGTCGCGGTTCCCTCACAACGAGTGGCAACTCAAATTTTAAAAAATTCGTATTTTTTTCGTACCAGTCCCTACAACAACGAAAACATATGGATTATCTTTTGTGACGAGAGAAGATGCATTTCAAAAATTATGGGATGCCTTGCGTTTGACCATAGCAATCCTACGGCCTTCGTGAACGAAATTTGATTGGTCACAGTGATTGCTGTCGCTGTTACCAAATGACTTTTTTTTCAATTCGGAGTATCGCTAGTAAGCAGTTGTTTCGAGTACATAAGCTGCATTTATAGTGCGTCGGAGTTCGATCCAGTCGGATAACAAAGGATGCATATCGATCCTCGTCTGTCGGATTCCGATTGTCGCATCTTTTGTTATCCGACAGGATCGAACTCCGACGTACTATAAATGCAGCTATAGGCATGGAGTTCTTACATCTAGACGAGGGAAAGAAAATGAAGGCTTAGTCCAACTCAAGAACTAGCAGTGAATGACTGTAAAGAATGATGTGGAGAACGCTGCAATCAAATACCCAGATGTTTTCACACTACCCGGTCTTAGAGCTTAAACTAGAGCGGAAGTGTGGCTTTCCTTGGTGCCCTTGGGTCATAAACCCTCTCATCAGTAGTTCCCAAAGAAGCTTCAAAATTGCTTAATACTGTACTTATCAAGCTGAGAGTGAAGAAATGAGAGGTATGTGACGTGGCAAGGGGTCACAAAACAGATCTGATAGCCCATCGAGCTTCAACTGAATACCAAAAGAGACATGCGTCGGTAATGGACTGAATACTACATTTCGAAGGCCTAAGACTTATGTAATTTGTTGGGTTGAAGGAAATTGATTGCAATATTTCTGCAGAGCATGAATAGCGCTTTCGAACCATGTATGACACATAGCTAGAATTAACATATGAACTGAAAAAAGCGCAAAGACTTATGCCAACACCCAGTAACTCTTTTGACCACTCGCACATCTAGACAGAAAGTCCCTTCTCTTGTTCAATATCTTGATAAAATTTGAGTGTAAAGTAAAAAAAAGTGTACCGTCATCGACTACAAAGTCGGCAGCCTGTCGCTTTCGGACTATTTCGTTGTATTCGTCCTCGTCCACCTCCTCGTAAACGTTTCCGATGAGGCTGTCCAGCTGAAAAAGAAAAATTCACGAAGAACTGAACTCTTAAATGTAAAATTTCATAACGTTCAGGTAGAAGAGTAACTCACATCAACTCTATGCGCTTTCCCGCTACGGCGGGCTTCTTTCATGGCTTCGAGCGCACTTCGTCGACTCTGCTGTCGTGCGCTCTCCCTACGTCGCGATGAACGACGGCACTCCACTTCATTCTCTGCGTCAGACATCGCCTGGAACGAGGTTGCGATGCTCTGAGGTAAGATGGTCGAGATTTGATCTACGCTGGCTAACAAGTTTCGAGAGGAAACGACATAAAGTGTGGCTCATTGAATGAAATAACATGTAATCTTTTCTGTCCCTAGGTGAAACTACATGCTTTCAGCAGACATTGCTGGGTAAAAGCAGTGTTTTGGTGACCTAGGCCGGGATGCATCATAATGATTACCCAAGGTAAAGGGTTGATGCCCGTGCTAATGGGTGAATTTGTGAGGTGTTGACAGTTTACAATGAGTAACCTCAATGACGCGGGCAATGGAGCCACTGACAGTAACGCAAAGCCATAAAACGTTTTTTTTTTCCTTCAGAATTATTTTCCGAATGAACTTTCCTATGTTCTTACGAATGGTTCAAATCCCATCTCCAAACCTCAAATTCGACAATTTAAAGGCAGCACCCGCGGAAATCCTTGCGTTGGAGATTTTCCCGAATTTCGAGGTTTTTCGGGACGGTAAACTCAAAGGCAGGGATGAAATTGCGTGAGAGAGGCGAGAAATGTAAGAACAGGCGACAGCGTTAACTGGCGCGTCGGACCGTTGAAAGGCCGGCGTGGCCGCGACAGCGATTCTTGTTTCTCTGCAGGTAGGTCATCATTCATGGTGTTCCTTTTATATTTGTGATGTGCTCACTCTCTATTTTACCACCCACATCTCAGCTCCGAGTCGAGGATTTCGGCTGGTGCTGCCTTTAAGTGAAGACTTCTGCCTCATAAGTTACCTTGGGGATGATAGCTTTTTTTGGGAAAAAAGAAAATGAGGAAACAAATTTTCATACAATCAAACAATGTATGGTAATCTCCAATTTTAGTCCCTATTCTTTTGTACGACATTTTTCGTGACATGTCCAACCCGGCTAAATTTCACCTAAGATACCTCCTATAAAAGTGTCAAAGCAAACTAGAGATTTGACGAGTTGTTGACGTCAATTCGAAGGAATAGCCCAAGTTCCGATTTTTTTTTCGTTCGTTCAGGACCAGCATAACTTAAATCCGGTCGCTAACCGATTACGCCAAGTCAAATGTCTCATACAAACGTCATTCCCAGCTCACAGAACCTACTCAGATTAATATTAGTTTTGGTAACTCAGCAGAATTCAGTTACTTAGTTAAATGGTCTATAGTAGGTCTGACAAGCATATTTTGGCAAAATAAACAACCTGAGTGTAGTTTCACCATGTCGGAAAACCCAGACCTCACCCCAATTCTGTTTCAGGTGGAGACTAAGGTAACACTGATGAGATGAGCGAACGTAAGAGCATTTCTCCGTGTAAAATAGTGAATGGTGCGTAGAAATCACCGATCCAACCTTAACTTACTTTCCGTAGAGCTCATTCTTTTGCAAAAACCAACGATTTCCTACTATAATTAAAGAATATCCCTAGACCGAAGAGGAAGAATAAGAATGCCATTGAAAAAGAAACTTGATCAAAAAGAATCGCTCCGTGGGTGTGCGCGCGAAAAAACAGCGGAAGGTTTTGAATTATTGACATTCGCGCGCAAATCACGGCGCGGACGATCAACGGCCGTGATCACAGACAACTGTCACTGGCTACTGTAACCTATGGGTAAAAAATTATTTCTTCCGGATTGACCGCTCAGGTTTTCACACTAGTGCGGTTTGTTTTAGGGGTTTTCAAGTTCCGCTAGTATAGTTTGTAGTTTGAAGTTCACATTCTGTTTTCTATAGGGTGGTTATCTCTTTAAGTTGTGTACTACTGAAGGAGTTCGAGTATAGTAAAAGCCAGTCGAGAGTAGTTCTTGTCACCCAGCTCCATGACGTCTTTCAGGTCCGTCCTGGCAGTGTCGCTGCTATGCCTGCCCGGCGAAGAGACGGCGAGGATGGCAGGTCTCCTGAGAGCCGGTCAGCTTCCACCGTTTCGACGCAAAATCTCGTTGGGTTCTGGTTAGTTTACTTCATTTTCCACCCATATTGGGGAAAATCACCGGAGATATGAGTTTTTGATCGTTTTCTCGTTTTTTATCCTAATAATAATGTTGTTTCCGGTCGATTTGAACGTTTATTTCGTAGGAGGGTTAGAAATCCTTGTTTGTTTTCATCTCCAATTGTGGTCTTTTTTTCAGGATCCTTGGTCTGTGCAATAATTTCGCATACGTTGTAATGCTCAGTGCCGCAAAGGATATCCTAGAAACCGAGAGTGGAGGCATCTCTAAAAATGGAACTCATGCTTGTCGGGTAGGTCACACTGATAGTGGTTTCCTTTTTGGATTAAAGGAAGTTTGTGTGGTGGGAGATCCAGAAAGTGGTTGTAATGGCAGAAAGTGGTTGTAATGGCTTCTTGAGCAGATTTCTTGGTAGCTGAGGTACCGAACAGTGCTGTTTGACCTAGTGACTGCTTTGGCACTATCTCACTTGTTCTGCCCCTAAATCTCAAAATCAAGGATTCCTATGAAACTCCGTTTGCGGGGGTTATTTGACATGTTGATCACGAATATCACATTGCTTTAGCACATTAACCGCATTTCCGTTGGGTAACGGTAGGGTTAGGGTAACGTAGCTACGTCTTCAAATAGCCTACTCACCTTGCAAGATCAGTTATCTTCTCTCCTTGAGAGCTTACCACCACTTCCTGCCCCCCCCCACCCTTCATCTTCTTTTCCCCTATTTTTTCATTGTTATGACGAAAATTCAGTAAAATGAATGCTGTTCTTCTGACCATCCTGTTAAAAAATCTTTTTACCGTGCAAGACCAGATTGTTATGCATTGCTGAGCAGGGTAAAACTCAATGCTAAACAACTTTTTCCCATACTTCCACAATTCAATGATTTTTGATAGCCTTTCGCGGAATTTTCCATAGGCGTGGATTTAGTAGGTTACTGAGATGTGTTCTTAACAAGAGATGAGCTAGGTTTCGTAGTGCATTTCGTTCCCGCTTTGTCCACACTGTTCAGAATGCGAGAAGAAAGGCTTTCCTTCCCCTGTTCGGGAATCAATAGTTCATCCTGTAAGACGAAACTGCCAGATACCATGTTTTCAGTTGTCTTCACTTTCAGGAAGAAATTATCGATCGGCAATGTCAACAACTGTCCACGGGTGCAGTTTTGTTAGCCGATATAATTCCAGCTTTGGTGGTGAAGGTGACCGCTCCGTTATACATTCAGATGATACCATTTGGGTTAGTTTCAACGAGTTCAGATTTTCACATTTAATAATTTCCTTTTATATTTCTAATAAAACTGCTTAAAATTTGGTAACATCGTTTTATTTGAGGCTTCGTCACTTTCTGGTTGTCATGGCACAAATGTTGAGTTTCGTGCTTGTTGCTTCAAGTAGTAATGTGAAAATGGCTTTGTTAGGTGTGTTTTGCTCAATTTTTCCATGATTAAAACTCTTAATGAGATGTCCACATAATTAAGGTGTTATTGTTGCCAGCTGGGGTTCCGGCCTGGGCGAAATTTCGTACCTGGCTTTAGCTTCCTATTTTGATTCGTGAGTTGCACTGTTCAATGTGGATTTTTGTCTCTCTTCGACTTCTTTTGCTTCAATCCTTGTTATGTTCCAAAGGCTCATTCAGGAAAGTAGTCTCCATGTGGTCGTCGGGCACTGGAGGCGCTGGAATAATAGGTGCAATGGCTTATGCTGTGCTCACGGATCCTTTGATGCTACACTTTACTCCACGAATCGCTCTATATTGCATGCTGATCATCCCGCTGATATTTGCTTACACGTTAGTTTTAGTTTTTTTTTTTGTACTTCTGGTAGGAGTTGTTGTCTGGAGATGCTAATTTATACTAGCGGCGTGCGTGTGAAACTGCAAAAAAAGCTTCACGAACGAGTAAAGCGAGGGGGGGGGGTAGGGTGTGCCAGGTATAGCAAGCGTAACCTACCAGCGATCCTGCAAGTTCATCTCATTTTTGTTTTGATTTCCATCGAGTTTTGTTCGCAAATATTGTGCATTTGAACTTCCTGTTGGATTTTTGCGCTGATCCTTCTATTAGCCCTCAAAGCCCTCAGGGCAACACAAATTTTGTATGTTTAGCCTTACCTCATACCCAAACTACTAAATAATAAATGATATAACTCTTAAATACTTTAAATACTCAAGTACTAAGCCATAATTTCAAGATCATACCTCAGTTCTTGAAAAGGGGTTGTTACAAAATTACTCTACCTTCATGAAGTTGCTGTTTTACTTGAGTTCTACTAAGTTTTACTATGTCTTCTCATGTTCTTTTTATACAGATCTATTAGGTAATATATGCTCTTATACCTCATAACTACAGAGGGCGTCGATGACAGTGACTCATCCACGGCCTCGAAAGGTACGCGACGCGACCGCGCCGCTCACGATGGAATCGTCGCCGCAGTGGCAAATTTGGGCTTTCTTGATACTTGTTCATCACATTCGATATTAGCTAGTAAAAAAAAATAAAACCAACTATTAAGAAAACCCTATAGTTTGGTCTCCTGGAAAAGTTTCCTGCTCGAGCAGCGCGGTTGCGCAGCGTGCTTTTAGGGGCTGCAGAAAGGCCACCGTTATCGACGCCCACCGTAGTTAGCAGCTTTCTTGATCAAATTTTGTTATTTTTGGGGGACCTTGCTGCATTTAGTGTGAAGAATTCCATGTTCATCTTGTGACCCTTTGATTCCTGAGAAGAAATTGTACGGCGACGTGAGGCTTTGGTTATTTCTTTAATTACAAGCAGTGTAACTTTAAGTTCAATTTTTTGGTGTATTCATCATCGTCATGTTCGCACTCGAGCAACGTTTTCTTTAAGGTTTTGGTTTCTTCTCCAACTACCCCCAACTGTACATAGGATAGAAGTCTGCAAACTGAAGACTTATATTGTGCCGAAGAAAACTGGTAAGTTGATAGGAAGATGCTTTGTTGATAATTTTGCTTTCTCTTATGGGGCGTTTTGGGTTTATGATGGGTTATTTTGGCAGAATTCAAGCGTTTCCTCGTATTTTTCATGCTTTACAAAGCTTTAATTGAAAAGAAAATTCTGCAGATGATCTTTTTAGATTGTACAAACCGGTCTCGACGATTATCTGCATCTTCCGAGTCTGACATCGAAAGACCGCTGCTTGATGAGGCTGATGAAGATGTTGCGGAGGATGAGGGTGAGATTTTGTAGTGTCATTGCTTGGATGTTTGGACTGCAGGTTGTTTTATTTATGTATTTTACACTTTTTTGAGGCATGAAGCAATTTTTACCTCCTAGTCGTTAAAAAAAGCTCATTTAGAAGCATCGAGCCCTTTTACATCGCGACTCCAGAGAGGACTGACCATGTACGAGAAGCTAAAAGCAGTAACACCGCTGTTCAAGTATATGATACCGTTGATTATAGTCTACTTTGCGGAGTATTTCATTAATCAAGGATTGGTAAGTACTATTCACACGTTTCCTTTACTTAATAATGTTAGTAATGCTTCAAATTTGCTATGCGAAAACTGGTCCCCGGCATAGGTGGAATACCCTGAGTATCGTACTCCACCTACCATCACTTTTTGTCGAGGTAAGGGGGGACCATCACTTGGGGGGAGGGAGCGGAGAGGGGCAGGGGCGAAGCCTTATCTTCGTACTCAACTCGCGATTCTGCGTCGATGGATATACAGAAGTGCCAGGTTCCACATCTGCCAAATCTAGAAATAAGGGACGGAATTTCCAGGAAACCAGGTGTTGGGTGCGCGGCGCAGACCGCCGCGCGCCAGGTATTGATTTTTTCCAGGATGCGCGGTTATCTCGTATCAGAACAAGGTTTGCTCTATCTAATCGTATGCAGCTGATGCTAATTTGAGTTGGAATACGTC
>JARK01000250.1:5882-28417 GCA_000688135.1 Ancylostoma ceylanicum | reverse complement strand
ATTGTGGACTACATTTCTGTGCTTATTTTCCTGACGCCTTACCAGTTTTGCATATTCTGACACAGTTCTCTGTCTCCTCTAACTTATCATAGGCTCAGCTTCGATACCCCCCCCCCCGGTTGACGCCTACTGGGGCTGACCACCTTCACTTTTCGATCCCGATTTCCACGGATAACCATCACTTTGGAAGACGCGTTTGCAAGACTATTCCACTTATGGTCCCCGGCGTTTGCTCAACATTTTTCGTGGCTTTTCATGAGTTCTCCTGCTTCGGGGCGTTTTTTTTATCTGATATGTTTCTATAGGATTTTAGCTGAACACAAAATGGCTTTAAGAAAGAGCTCCGCCTTGCACAGCCTTGGGGAACAGCTTCTTAGCCGAAATCCAGAATTCCTCACAAAGCTATCCGTTTTTCAGCTAGAACTACTAGAATTCGACTGTTCCCATGGGTTCAACATAGGCCCACAAAGTCAGTATCGTTGGTATCAGGTGCTGTACCAAGTGGGTGTGTTTGTGTCTCGATCGTCATCTGATGTCATAGCGTTGCCAGGAGAAGTTCTACCGCTGCTTGCTTTACTGCAGGTTCGCCTCCTGGATTGTAAACCTCTCTCAGCAATTTTTATATAATGATGGTTAATTTGTAGGTGCTAAACGCCACGGTTCTATACTTCGAAGCTCTTAATCGGTTCATGTCGCACATTTTGCTGCTAATGTGTGTAATTGTGTACGAGGGATTGTTAGGAGGCGCTTCGTACGTCAATACATTCCGGGTTATCCATGAGGAGGTGGGTTTGTTCGAAGTTTATGAAATTTCAATTGATATTTAGTACACAAAAGAGGAAAAGATACTTGGTCGAAGTGGCCATTCGTGATGAAATGTGTACTACCATATGCAGTTTTTAACGCTGATCTCGAACCCGCAGCCCAAATTTGCTGAGGGGTTCTGTATAGTATTTTTTACACGTATATTTCTCTTAGCTCAAATGTGATATAGCGCACTCTGGCATGGGCTCCAGGCTGTGCTTGGTAACTGTTACTTTAGTGTCTTCAATCTATAAAGTGCTTCTGGAGAAAGTGAGGGCCTTGCCAGTGACTGGCCGATGCAGCTGCCTTGCCCCGATTTGAGCTTGTACATGAGGATCGTGAGTGAGTCAGTCACCGACTTTGAGCATCGTCCTCAAATGTATGTATACGAGCTTAAATCGGCGTAAGGAGGCTGTATCCACAGCACACCAGCAAGGCCCTTGTTCCCTCTAGAAGCACTCAATGTTTTGAGGACACTAAAGCAGTTACCAAGCAAGCCTGGAGCTTAAACAAGAGTACGCTATATACACCTGAGCGAAGAGAAATAGGTGTATCTCACGATGCAGAACCCCGCAGGGAGTTTGGGCTACGGATTCGAGATAAGCACTAAAAACTACATATGAAAGTACAAATTGCACCATGAACGGCCATGTTCACCGAGTATCCTTCCCTTGTAAGCTAAAGATGTCATTTTCTCGAACTCTCAGTTGCGAAAGACATAAAAAACGGGCAGCACGCTACGTGTCTTTCCTGCGTTGCGGCAGTTGTGACCACCAACTCTCTCTCTCTCTCTCTCTCTCTCTCTCTCTCTCTCTCTCTCTCTCTCTTTCTCTCTCTCCCCCCTCTCCCCTCTCTCTCTCTCTCACTCAGCAGAGCGAGAGAGAGCGCAGCCGACTGGTGGTGTATGAGAAGCTCACAGTTCACACATTATTGCGCCCTATGGCGAACACGCGACGTGTTGAAAGTTTGCTGCACCTACCGCGCCGCGAGGAGGGATGCGTTGCGTGTTGCAAGTCCACTACGCCTTGCCCTTGCTATGGTTGTAAGGAGTGTGGGCGGGGCTTATTTGTGTGGAGTATGGTTCCTGAATTCTTTTAAAGGTGTAAGAATTTCCGAGATTTTGCACAAAAATTCGATTGGAGCAATTGAGGCGCAATAATCCTGAACAATCTCTGGTTATTGATTCCGTCTGAATTCTGGAAACTTCCAATCCCAGAAATTTCCTTGCTGGATGGTCCTGTCTTTGTGCTAGATGTCCAATAAGTATCTTAAGTTGGTTCGGAGCTCAAGCATTTACGGAGAACTAAAAGTTTCGCAGTGGTTCACTGGTTCCGCTTAATCTGTGATCATTAAACTATCTATGTAACCTCTAGGTACCTGCCGATCGAAAGGAGTTCAGTATGGGTTTCGTCTCCATATCGGACACGTTTGGAATCCTACTGGCTGGATTCACTGCGATTCCTGTACATAATATTATATGCGAACAGCCGCTCTGATTTTCCGAACAAGGCAAGGATTCTAAACGGAGCAACACAGGTTTTGTGGAAGTATGCCTTGAACCGACGGCAGCGTTGTGCGAAGGCATTTTCTGTTGTGATTTTCACTTATCTACGCTGTATAGAATATATTTGGGAAATAACTGTTTCTTCCCTATCGTCCCTTATTGGTTGACCACTGTGCTGTTGATCATTGGCTTTGACCAATAGCCACCCCTATTCATGTCAATATCATATTATTATAACTAGTAGAGAGTTTAGTCATATGCCTAGTCCATTTTCCGCTATCCCGATTTTCATTTAATTTTGTGACGCTTGTCCGGTTTTGTGTTAACGCGTACCTTATGGTATATCCCCGTGATCTTTAAGCGCTGGTATTGTTCAGTTTCCGGTTAAGTATTTGCTTTTCTAATGCCTTTCTTTTTTTAAATTTATCCCTACTCGATTCGCTTTCACTTTCCATATCTACTTTTCATGCTCTGATGTGAATATTTTGTGAAAGATCTTCGTGTTATGCTGATGAAAGAAGTTTTTGATTAATGCTCTTCTACCCAATCTTTGGTTCCGTCCAATGCACTTAGACCCAAGAACGAATCATCTATCGATAGGAAAATAGCAAGTAGGAGATCCATGGAGTAGCTCTCACATGGCCTTTTCGCGGCCTCGAAAGCACGCTACGCGACCGCGCCGCTCACGATGAAATCGTCGCCGCAGCGGCGAATCTGGGCTACCTTGATGGTTATTCATCACATTTAATGTTAACTAATAAGAAAATTAATTAACTATCAAGAAAACTCATACTTTGTTGCCCGGAAAGGATTCCTGCTCGAGCGGCGCGGTTGCGTCGCGTGCTTTTCAAGGCCACGGAAAGGTCACCGCCATCGACACCCACTGTGCAAAATAGAGTATTTACTCATGCGAATCCCAAGGAGTATGTAATACGAACACATGCAAAGATCAAATGCAATTCTATCTGCGGTAGTACCAGCCAATCACGAATCAGGGTGGGCGTGGCCTGCGGTCTTCTATTGGTTTGATTCGTCATTTCGTTGGTATGATGAGGTATACTTCGTATTAGAAGCTCCAGGAAAGCTACGAGTTCTCTCAGAAGGGAGCGCCAATGAGTTAAATGATCCGTTACCACAGTGGCCGTAATGCGTTAACGCATTAGTTCGTTACGTTAGCAGCGGACAGCCGTTTTGTACGTACCGCGTTAACTCGTCATATGAGTGTGATGCCGGATGTGGAATTGACGAAATAGCAGTTTATACTAGGAGCGTGCGTTTGGCGCGCGTGCGTCTATATGATGAAGGAAAAGCCCAGTCGCAGCTCTGACGCAGGGCAGACGCACGCGTTTGCGGCCACGCGGTGGCTGACGGCCTTCGCGAGATATTTTCACTCATGACGTACATGCCGCGTCGACCGGTCTTCATGGAAAATCCTATGCAAGTGAATGCTTGCATCTGATGCGATATTAAGGCAGTTTAGAGTATCCCCAGACTTCGCCGGCGGTCGTGGCGATCGTCAGTTCGAAATGAATCGAAATGAACCAGCGATAGAAGAGATAAGGGTCGTGGAAATGATACGTATCGATTGCCACGTGGATCGCCTGGAACGCTGCCAAACGGAGCTCATCGCCGGTACTCTCGAGGATGTGCCCACAATGAAGTGGCGATGTGAGCGATGGCGATAATGGGAAGGATGCCTATCGATTGCCACGCCCCTTTGATTATCATCCCTCTTTCGTCTGGGGTTTCCTCATTCACTTTATCCATGTGGCGACCGCCGGCGGTCGTGGCGATCGCTACGACCGCCGGCGAAGTCTGGGGATACTCTTATACTAATTAGACGCGTGTATTCATTTGCGGGATATTTTCTATGAAGATCGGTCAACGCGGCGTGCACATGCTCAACGAAAAGGATGCGTGGTCATTGATAGGCCGTAAAGACGTGCGTCTGATCTGCGTCAGCGATGCGGCAGCCCCGTGCATTATCATATAGACGCACGCGCGTCAAACGCACGCATCTGGTATAAATTGCCCTGACAACTTGTATAAATCGTCTTTGGTTAGGTTAGCCTATGGTGTGCACAGCTTTCTACAGAGCAGTAGGTGGACTGAATTGTGATTGGTCAGTGCATTTTCCACGTGGTGACCAATAGGGCAATTTATACCAGATGCGTGGGTTTAGCGTTACGCGTGCGTCTATACGATGAAGGATAGGCCCAGTCGCATCGCTGACGCAGCTCAGACGCACGCGTTTGTGGACCACGCGTTCTCTTCATTGAGGATGTACAGTCACTGTCAAAAAGATAGACGGATTGCGCGTGCAGTTTCATAGCGTCGCGGCTGCAGAATCGTGGCGGGACCTACTCGACCCTCTCACTCGGAGCATGCTCCCTCCGCATCCCTCGTCCCGGTCCCGCCGCGATTCTGCAGCCACGGATTCAGTCTATCTTTTCGACAAGGGCTATACCTGCCGCGCTGACCGGTCGCTATGGAAATTCCTCCGCAAATGGATGCGTGCGTCTGACGCACGCACCTAGCATAAATTGCTCTAATCATGTTTTTACCGCTTAACAGTTCAGTTTTTTTTTTGAAATTTGCTTTTTGACGATGGCTAGTAATTCGCCAGTAGGTTTATTAACCATGCACTCCTTGATTACCACTACATCGATGGAGAATGCACGTGTTAAGGGCAATTTATACCAGATGCGTGCGATCGACGCGCGTGCGGCTGCGGTTTACGGCGTCGCAATGGCAGCGCGCTCTGTTCCTTGAGGATCTCATGCCACGTTGACCGGTCTTCATGAAAAACCTTTCGCAAATGGATGCGTGCGTCCGAAAAGCATAAATTGCCCTTTACTGTGCTCAATACCTACTGTAGCACCTGGATTGTTTCGGTGCGGAGAAACAGGGGACTGAATGAGCAGCAGCTGCTGCTATTGTCTTCTTATTTTTTTCTCGTTGTCAAAACACAACAACACTGCCAGTTTTGATCATTTATTTAAGTTGTCGCCGCCGTCGCCGTTAGCGGGAGTGTGACCGTCTGGACTTGGTCCGCTGGAATTGACGGGAACGCTGCCGTCGGATCAGTGGCATCCGCCGGTGCCGGACCATAGTGAATCACTGCTTTATCTTCTTTTGCAGGACCAGCCTAAAATCACATAGTTACACACAAATTTGGGGGGGGGGGGTATGCCACGCCCACCAAGAAAAAAAAAACTAACCAATCGTGTAACTTCAAGTGTTGCGTTGCCGGCGGGATCAATAAAACCGTAGACGGGATTCATACGGTACTCAGTGTTGTTCGTGCACTTCACCTTGAAGATCATCTTCGCTTCACCAGGATTCGCCAATGTGTGCGTGGATTTCCCGCCGTCCGCTGGTACTGTGCATGCTGGTGGGTCAATTGTTAACGACATCCTTCGTAGTAATGACGATCAACCAGACTTCATGGGCTTTTATACGGACGGAGGGTCAAAATATTTATCCATAGTGACTTATCAGTTACCAACCAGTTATCACCCCTTTGTGCGTAAACACAAGTTCAGGGAGTACGTCAGTCGCGCGTCAAACGCACGTATTCATTTGTAAAAGGTTATCCTTGAAGACTGGTCAACGCGTCATGCACAACATGAGTGACAGTACCGCTGCGTCAATCGCCGCGAAGCCGCAAACGCGAGCGTCTCGCCTACGTCTGGGCTGCGTCAGCGCCTATTCTTCATCAGGTAGTAGACGCACGCACGTCAAACGCACGCATCTATTGTAAACTGCCTTATAATCCACGTTGAGCCATTGCCCGCCAGTCCAGGATTTTCAGTGTCGCCGTTAGCAGTCAGCAGTAGCAGCCCGTTCGGGTTGGCATCGGTGCCCAAAAGTTTCTGGATATGTCGCAAACGCATGCCTGTCGTGTCCGTCCGAGCTGCGTCAAAGGTGTGCGTCTAAAGCTATTCTTCAGCACATACAGTCAACTCCAAACAGTCGTAGACAAGGGGCGGGACAGCGGCGCGGCCCACTCTGGTCGTCTGCTGCACCGAGGCAGCGGGCCTGCTGGGTAGAGACACAGGGGAAAATCGATACATCGTCTCTCTCTATTAGCTTTCCACTTCAGCTGCGATACTGGCGAACACGTTTTATCCTACACAGTCGATGAAATCTGCAGTCACTTCAAAAAATACTTGCCTCATGCTACACTGCCCATCTGCTGAGCCGCGCCGCGCCCCTATGCATTATCATACGTCGTGTGACGTGGCTCAGTCGACGCGCAGTGTAGCGTGACGCAAGTGTTTTCTTGCAAAGGTCATATGTACGCTGTAACACATATCAATAAGGTAACAAAAATGGGAGGTGGACAAGACTTACGCCGCGACGCGACCGCTTCGCACACATCTGCTTCCGAAATCCAGGTTGTTCCGTCAAATTTGGGGCATTGAATGACACCGGTAGCCATCTCCTGTCCCTGATAACGCCCAATTTTCCATTACAATGATACACCGCAAGTGTCAGCAGACGCACAAAAAAAATTCAGTTTATCGCGTAGTTTCTGAAGGGAAAAGTATGAGCGTCACGTCACGAAGGTCTGCGATGACTCGTTGCAATGGTAATCGCCGAGCACGAGTAGGGAAATTTATACCAGATGCGTGCGACTGCCGCGCGTTCTTCTATATGATGAAGAGTAGTGCCAGTTTCATTGCAGTCGCAGCTTAGACGCACGCGTTTACGGACATTCGCGGCGATAATCAAAGGGGCGTGGCGATCGATAGACATCTTTTCCACTATCGCTATCACCCACATCGCCAGTTCATTTTGGGCATATCCTCGAGAGTACGAGCGATGAGCTCCCTTTGGCAGCGATCCATGGCGAAGCAATGTGGCAGTCGATACATGTCATTTCAGGGCAATTTATACTGGATGTGTGCGACTGACGCGCGTGCGACTATATAAAGAAGAATAGGGGTCAGCCGCATCGCAGTCGCAGCTCAGTCGCACGCGTTTACGGCCTCGCGACGGCTGCGCGTTCTTTTCATTGAGAAGTTCATGCCACGTCGACCGGTCTTCATGGAAAATCTTCCGCAAATGGATGCGTGCTTCTGAAAGTCGCACGCAAGTCGCATCTAGTATAAATTGCCCTTTCCACGATCCTTATTTCTTGTATCGCCGGTTCATTTTGATTCATTTTGAACGGGCGTAGTCTGGAGATACTCCAACTGCACTTTGACTTTGCAAAAGCATTTGATCGAGTGAGCATAGGAAAACTTCTACACAAGATAGATGGCTTAGGATTTCATCCCAAAATAACTATGTGGCTGAAAGAATTTCTGAATGATAGAACATTCCAAGTAAATGTGAATGGAGTCTTCTCAGATGTCAGAAAAGCCACAAGCGGTGTGCCTCAAGGTGGATTTCATCTCCCATCTTGTTTAACATCTACACCGCAGAAGTTCCCGAAATATCAGAAAGAGAAGGTGTATCATGTAAACAGTATGCAGATGATATTAAAATTTGCAACACCACTTCACAGCATGGAGCAAATATGGCCATTCAGTCAGCTATCGATACCCTAATTAGTTGGTCCAGGGAGTGCCAGCTACCGCTATCAGCTGAAAAAAAAACCCTACATTTAAAGGCAGCACCAGCCGAAATCCTCGACTCGGAGCTAAGGTGCAATTCGTAAAATAGAGAGTGAGCACATCACAAATGTGAAAAGAACACAAGGAATGATGACCTACCTGCAGAGAAACAAGGATCGCTGTCGCGGCCACGCCGGGTTTTCAACGGCACGACGCGCCGGTTAACGCTATCGCTGTGGGTGGTCTGCCGCAGCGGATGCGTGCAATTCGCACCATTCGCAGGGTTTCGTGGCGGGACGCGCGCACGCGCTACAGCGGAGCACTCGTCCGCGCCTTCGACAAGTGGGAAAGAGCCCCTTCATTTCTTGCGTTCATTGCGTTTTTCACGCAGTTTCATGACTGCCTATGAGTTTACCGTCTAGAAAACCCCCGAAATTCGGGAAAAAAAACAAAAAAAAAACACAACAAAAAACGCAAGAATTTCGGCTGGTGCTGCCTCTAAGGATTGGAAATACTCAAGCAAAATCAGTCTATCACATGGACACCAACACAATTCGAACCGTTAGCTCTATTAAGGATCTCGGATTCTTGCACACAAATGAGTTAGACTTCACACATCATTGTGATGAAATTCTTCGAAAATCCATGCTACGCACTTTTCAGATCTTCAAAGCACTTTCAACAAAAGATACACACACCCTACTCAACGCATACAAAACATACGTACGCCCTATGGTAGAATGCGGTTGCACAGCCTTCAATCCTTCACGGAAAAAGGTTATGTTGAAGCTCGAAAAAGTGCAGGACAGTTTCACAAGAAAACTCTTCATAAGGAAGGAGGGCTATGATTACTCCAAGATTCCGTCTCCTAAGGATAGAAACAAGTCACTTCTTCTACCGACGCTTGAATCAAGGCGAAAATTGTTTGATGTTTGTGTGGTTCACAAAATTATTAAGGGCGTCAATGGAACGCACATTCGTGATTTTTACACTATAGTTCCGTCACGAACGAAGGGAAGTTCGTACAAAATTTCGTATAGTAAACCTCAAAGAAGATGTAGGTTGACGAGTTTCACAGTCCGTGCAGGATTCATGTATGTCCGTCTGAGCAAATCTTATCAAATCTAGCGCTCTGTTCGGAGCCGCTTACACCAACATTTTCCAACGTCTGTCCTAAACATCGTATCGAAATAAATGAATAAACTGATCTTGTTGGTAGAACGAATCACCACAGTGCCAGGTATAAACGTGTGCCAACGACTGGGTTGAGTTGATGTATTTCAGAGATAATCAACTTCCCTGCGATAGTGAAATCACTGAAATTTTACCCAGTATAAAAAGGGGTGGAATGATCGACAGAGCACATTCAGCAAGTAATGTCTCTCACGATCGACCCACCAGCAGCTTCAGTGCCGGCCGCTGGAGGCAAATCGGCTCACACTCTGGCCAACGCCGGCGAAGCAAAAGTACTGTTCAAAGTGAAGTGCTCGAACAACAACGACTATCGAGTCAATCCTGTCTTTGGTTTCGTCGATCCTGCCGGACAAACTCCACTCGAGATCACTCGTACGGTTAGTCAGATCTCATCTGAACTGATCACATGTTCCAGCCCCGGCTATCTCCATAAGCCGTCCGGCTCCAAAGCGTTTCTGGAGGCCCAAAGCGCAGAAAATCCTCTAATATAGACAGTATCTGCGCAGTTTTGAACGTATTGCAGAGAAGTGCAGCCATTTTTGAGCCACTGCATGCGTCGCAAAATGCTCAACCCTCTCCCTCCAAAGGGGCGTTTATAGTCCCCGCACACTTACATCCGATATTTGAGCTATACAAACCCACTATAGCGGGAGATTCCACGACATGGACAATTCGCGCTAAATGCACAGGGTAACCTCATTAGGGCAATTTATACTAGGTGCATGCTTTTGAAGCGCGTGCGTCTGTATGATGAAGGATAGGGCTAGTCGCATCGCTGACGCAGCTCAGACGCACGCGGTCTCGCGACAACCGCGCGTTCTTTTCATTGAGGATGCATTGCCACGTTGACCGGTCCTCATGGAAAATCTTCCGCAAATGCATGCGTGCGTCTGAACAGTAGAACTTACCCTATCCTCGGGAGATCTTTCACAAAGGCCAGTGTAAAATATAGAGGACGCGTGCGTTGGTCGCGCGTCTGACGCACGCACTCATCCGCGGTGATTTTCTGTGAGGACTGGTCAACGCGGCATGAAATTCTCAATGAAAAGAACGCGCGGCCGTCGCGAGGCCGTAAACGCGTGCGACTGAGCTGCGACTGCGATGCGACCCGCCCCCCTATTGTCGCACGCATCCAGTATAAATTGCCCTTATACTAGATGCGTGCGTTTGACGCGCATGCGTCTATATGATGAATGATGGATCAAGTCGCAGCCCTTACGCAGTTCAGACGCACGCGTTTACAGCTTCGCGGTGGTCGCGCGTTGTTTTTCTCAGACATTCGCTCGGGAGTCCCGCCTGACAAAAAGCTTTCTTATCACTTTCGGGACAAAATCAGGAGCTCCGGCGGGAGACATCATTTTGGTTTTGTTGCGGGATTATCCCGAGAATGGTGCGGGTCTGTTATTGCCACGTGGTAACCCTTATCAAATGAGGGGTATATAAGGGCCTCACTCTGCAGGTAGGCTTCAGTTTACTCTCCGCTTCGGCGGAGAGGAGTCCTACGGGACTCGTCTGGCCTGCTGAGGCCCGGTTAAGACCGTGGCCCAGTGTGAAGACCAGGCGAGATGCGTGGGAGGCCGTCGCGCTCGGCCGTGACGCGGATGCGAAATCCGCTAGTAGCGGTCGGCGTTGGCCCACGGACCGCATACGCGTTGCGGTCACCGTGCATTTTTGTTTTCTTTCGTTTTTCAGTTTCGGGACAAAATCCGGTCTCCCGCACCATGATACTGGTATCATTTTCGGGACAAAATCCGGTCTCCCGCCGGAGCTTGCGGGACAAAATCGGGATGTTGCGGGACAAAAACTCAAAGTTTTTGATGTCTCCCGCTCACCCTCGAGCGGGAGACATCATTTTGTAGTGCGGGACTCCCGAGCGAATGTCTGAGTTGTTGAAGATGTACGTGCCGCGTTGGCCGCGCTTCATGGAAAATCATCCGCAAATGGATGCTGTGCCTGACGCGCGACTGTCGCACGCCGCTGGTATAAATTGCCCTAATAGCAAAAGCGTGTGTTTTGCCTGCGTCTGGGCTGCGCCAGGTGTGCATCTTCACGTAGAGTCGTATGTATTACGCACGCATGTACTGTCTGCCTGTTAGGGGGTGAACTGCAATTTTAGCCATTTGAAGAAGTGTTAGACCTCGTAATGAGCAGCTTGCATGTAAATTGCAGCTAAAATGAATGATTCCTCCACTATCATAAAGCAAAGATTTGTCATCTAGTGTTGCGATAATGCGGTACCCTCAAAGTGTGCATTTTTTCAGGGCGGTGCCCCAAAAGAAGACAAGCTGGTGATTCAGTGGGGACCAGCGCCAGCGGATGCGACGGATGCACAAGCAGCTTTCCCCTCTGTTCCACCTGATCAGCTTCAGTCAATCACTGTTCCACTTTCGGCCACGTAGTTCCACCAAGCAGTTCATATAGGTGTTGTCAGTCGGTGCATTGTGAAAAATGAACATTGGCCACTGGCGTCTGCGAATGTGTTATGAGTGAAGATTTTAGATAGTTCAAAAGTGTTAACAGAATAAAAAAAAACATGAAAAAAGTGGCATATACGTCAGAAATGGGTTAAAACACCGAGAAATAAAAAATATTTGAAAATTATTAAAACACAAAAACGGAAACTTATAGTCAACTCCAAATGTCCGCAGACAAGAGTTGGGACCGCGGCGCGGTTTTCCTCCGCGTCTCTGCCCTGCATTCCACGCTGAATCCGTGCAGCAGACAGCGAGAGACCCGCGCCGCGGCCCCAACTCTTGTCTGCGGACATTTGGAGTTGACTGTAAAGGTAGCACTCGTGAAAATCTTCCAATCGGAGATTCAATCATACTCCGGATTTGAGATAAGAACATAGAGTTCGTATCCAGTGATTGAGAGTATGTATCCCCAGACTTCGCCAGTTCAAAGTGAAGTGGGAAAACGCCTGAAGAAGGGCTCAATGGTGGGTAAGTATGCGTCGGCGTCGAAAAGTGGGTAAACACCTGCGAACGGGTCGACAGATGGAGAAGAACTGCGCCGGTGATTCAGTCGCCGCGATTGGATCGCGTGCTAGGGCACACTTCGTCTTATGATTGGCGATGGGATTGAATGAATCGTTAGGCTCAATTCACTGCAATTCCGATATTCAAGCTATATTCACATTTGTTTCTCGTATCTAGCGGTAATAAACCATTATAAAAGCTTTCCAACTGGAATTACGGCTTAGTTTTCGAAGACTGTTTTAGCACTTAAAACTGGTTCTAACTCGCTAGCTAACCTAGTGTGCACTATTATTTGTTTTTTTTTTGAAATTTCTAGTAAAAGACCCGCAATTCGAAAGAATGCGGATTCGGTTACGAAGAAGGAATAGAAAACTCTATAGAATACTGCAGTTTGGGAACAAATTGAGAGGATATGTACTGCTCGAAAAAGGAAGGGTTTACCTATGTTCTCATCAAATCTAAAGCATGGAAGCTGTTACAGCGAGAAACCTATAGAAATGAATCGAAATAAAAGAAATTTTCACGAGGAAGAAGCAAGGAACTGAGCGTCTAGACGTAGCGACGCGACTGCATGAGAAATGAGGGAAATCGCAGGTGATTCACAAGACAAAGTATGCCCAGAGCGCGACTGGCTCGCGATTTGGTCGCCACGCGTTTCCTCCTGGGTTAGGATTCATGAACGCATAACCAAGCAAAACCAGGCTAGCAAACCAACTTTTGCACTCTGCGTCTCCCAGCATTGTGCAGTCTATGCGCTAACCAATGACGCTAAACAGCGTTGGTTTGCGCGGTTAACGTTTCTTGAATCCCAGCCATGATTGTGAGAAGTGGTCAAAATTGGCTGTGCGATCACGTGTTGCTGTTGGAATGAATGCGCGTGGAATGACCACGGCAGTTTTGTGATGTTTTGCAAAATTGATTTGTTTTGATGTTAAATCGCGTGGTGACCAAATCACCGTCGCTGCTAGTATGCCCAGGGCTATTCTGATTCAGTGCTGTTCCTTATCGGCAGTATCATTATACCATCACCTATCACCAGCGCGAGCTGGTGCAAGAGCGTGAGCGTAGCGGTGGTGCTCGATAAGAGTTTCATTCCACTAATGATACGAGCTGTTCCAGGAGCCGTATGCATATCTCTCTCCGGCCATCCCCGATCCCCGACCATCCCCGCCCGGGAAGTATCCCCGGCCAAGGATGGTCGGAGAAAACTCGTATGCACATGCCCAGGGATGTCCTCTTAAAGAAACTCGCCCACTAATTTACGTTGGAGCGATGATTTTACGCATTCGTCTAGTCTCATCTCATCCCCGTCCCCGGTGGGGATGCTCGGGGAGAGGTATGCAAACGGCTCCAGGCCGAAAACAGTTGCCTTTACTACTGAATGAAACCATTTCAGGCTCACACCACTACACTACCGCCATTAGCATTATTTATAGTGCGTCGGAGTCCGATTCGGTCGGATAAGAAATGATACGTATCGATCCTCGTCGGAATCCGACCGACGAGGATCGAAACTCATCTTTTGTTATACGATCGAATCGGACTCCGACGCACTATGAATGAAGCTATTAGCATTAAGAACATTTAGCTATGGAATGAGACGCTTACCACTGCGCCACAACTCACCTGAACTAGGCCCTTTAGACATTCTTGGAAAGTGTCGTGCTGCAGATCTGTGTAGGAAAACCGCTGTAACTCTTCATACAGGGCACCGCAGCAGATAAGGAAAAACGGATTCGTAATCAGCATCAAAAACTGCATCTGATGACGTGCATCTTGTTGCGAATCGCTGGGCCCCCCTAGTATCCTTCCCTGGTGAGCACACCGCATTGTTCTCCTTTATATGTTCGGGGTGATTGCTATTAACGGATCACTTACTACAAACAAAGAATGATAGACCATTTCCCACGTTCACTCCAGGTTGAATCGGTTACATACAGCTACATTTGGCTATTTCACCCGAGAGAATGAGAGACGCGAGCAGCCTTCTTTGATTAGTCCATTTTTATGGAGGAGGGCATCTAGGGGAAGCGGAGCAAAAATTGATCATAATTTCACATCACATGTCCATAACTGAGATGGATGCGAAGTGAAGTCCAAGTCTTAATTACATTATGAGTATCGGTCTTTTTCATTGTAGCCCAGTTGCATTCCATGCACATTTTCTGTACCGATAAACAAATAAAATGAAAAAAAATGAAATGAAAATGAAGTCATGCGAGCGAAGCGAGCATAAGGAAGAGTCTGGAAGTCAGTCAGGAAAAGTCGGAGTCAGCCGGACGGCCAGACTGGTAAATTGATAATATTATAAATGTAATTGGGATGATACAGGGCCTGATAATAAATAATTGTAATTGTAATTATGAAGCCTCTCGAATGCTCTATAATACTTTGCCAAAGATTAGAAAACATGCGGAAAATTGTAACAGAAACAAAAACCGAAAAGGCCTATGTTAGCAACCTGATCCATAAGCTCAGCTAATTTTCCATAAATTTTTATCAATATCTATTCTATTTTCTATCTGTCCTCTACGCTGTCTTCTCTACGACTGCTCATAGCGTTGAGGAACTTTCTCGTTTTCAGTGAACATGTGCATAGAGACCTCATGCTGTTCTTCGAATACTTGTCGCAATGCTTTATTGATGCAACTATTTTGAACGCAGTTAATGTGAAAATATACGGAACAAATGATATTCCTTCCCGCTTAGTTTTTAGGAGCTGGACAAAGACCGTCTTTGCATTCAAAGCCACATGCTACACAGGTATCACCAGGTTCGTAGATGAGCTCCCCGTAGATATTTCCTCTGTAATGGATAGATTTCACCACTGAGAAAAGTGTAGTTGTGTATAAACAAACATAAACATATAAAAAACAAACAAATTAGAATAAAGCCCTTTGTGTCGTGTGACAGTGAGACTGTCGATATTATAATTATAACTGGTTTAATATGGTTTTCACCGTGGATTATAGCGGCAGACGACAACTGTTCTAGAACTACAGTGCTTGACTCCGCATCCCACCTTGTACGATTCAGCCCATGCCATCTGAAACGAAGAGAAATGAGCAGTATTGTAGAAACGAAACTGGCTGGAATATCAAATTTATATTAGGTCGTCAAGTATGAAATGTCTGATTTTTAATGAGACAGTTCCGAGTAATGTTTCTCCAACAAGATGAGGTACGAGCAATCCAAATATGCCCCTATGCTACCGGCACAGCCTTACCAACTTAGCAGTAGCATGCCTGCGCCAACAGCTTGGAATTCTGGGAAACAAGCGGCGATAAGTTGGCGAAGGGCGTTTCCAACATCATGTTGAATGTGGATCATTTTCTCCACCAAAAAGTGGACTAAAACTCGGGAGAATTTGTGGTCAAGTAGAGCAGGGTTTGGCCAGTGCACTGAATGGCAGGTGGATCCCGCTCCTTCCTCCCCTGGTTTACACAGCGCGGGTTAGCAAAAAAAGGTCAAAAAATGGCACCAACTTCTGGGAGTCAGACCGTGGGAAATTGTTCATCGAGCCACTTTCCCTTGTCGTGTTGCCTTGAACATTTGAATAATATAGGGTTACGAACACCAAACCTTGCTGCATATACAGGCACAGTTTGACTCCTATCCGCTCAAACCACAGCGTCAAACTCATCTTAATCCAAGTCCATCACAACGCTCACTATGCAGGTTCATATCACGGGGTAGAAATTTCTCAAAACATCGATGTTCCGTTCCTTTATTAGCTACTCCCTCTCCAAACATTTCTTGGGTATTTCGAGTTGTCCTTGCTTTGCAGGCTCCGCGATGGAACCCATATCCCGAAATGATGCGATTTTTGGTCTTTGAGTAGTTTCACAAAAGTTCCTCTCAGACAAAAATTCTGAAGTTGATCAAAAATCGAATAGGTGATTTTGAGAGAGGGAGAATGTACCTTCATAATGGAAAGAAAGATGAGAGTGGACCTAAGAAAACACCGAAGATACCAGCTGTCAGACTGACCACTTAAAAAATCAGACATTTCATACTTGACGATCTAATAATTAGCTCTCTGACTTTTTTATGGCTTGGCACGGAAATAGGTCATTCTTTGTGGAAAGCAGCTTTTAGGCAAGCCATCATATTTTTTCTAACAGTAAAGGTTCCAAAAAGTTGAGATTTTCCAGCATTGTATTGGTTTTTAGTCATTCCTATGGAGATGGAAAAATTGAAGGAGTACTCATAAAGGCCGCATATGCGTTCGGAATAGACTAGACTTGCCAAGTCTAGGCTATATCATTTGTTTATTTTTAAGCATATAGTTTTAATTTTCTTCTCCTTCTCTCCGCCTAATTTCTCTCCTAATAAATGCCACAAATTTTGTTCGAGTTAGACGCGATTTATTAGGTTGAGCAATATGCTCGTGCCGTTCTCAGCGGACATCGAAATTTTTTCACAAAGAAGATCAGTTGGATTCAGATGGTGCTCAGAATCAGCATCTGAAATAAACGGGTGTGTATCATCGTGAGGGAAAAGGGGGTGTAACCAGGCGACTCTGATTGGCGCATTCGGGTCTCCCGTCATGCCCACCTGTTGAATTCGTACAGCGCTAAGCACAAATAGACCATGTCATGGGATTGATGCCGTTCGAGTTCAGACAGATGGGGCCTGAGTGCCAACCAGAGTCGCCTGGCTACACCCCCTTTTCCCTCACGATGATACATATCCAAAATAAACCCCAGCGGATAATCGGTCCACTATCCCACAAACTGCGCATCTGAATGAGTGACATCCTGCAGACTTAAATTGACCCCTCTAAAGTGGGCATGCAATTTCGTGCTGCTTCTTCTATCATGGAGCCCTCCCACTTGATTCTTTAATGTCCTTAGCCGTTTGGGCTGCATCTGACTTATTATTGAAGTCGTAAAGAAAGAGGTGTCGGAAATGTTCGTTCTTGTCGAATTGGGTGGTCACACTATATGCAGTAGAAAACGATGTGATGAGGGTACTTTAAAAATCGATTATTATATTTGTAACGAGTAAAGCATGAAGTTGTTGAAATTGAACAAGTAGTCGTTGAAATTCGACTCAAAAGGAAACTGATACACTCGTGCATCCTTCCAGCAGTTTTGTACAGCTGTGAGACTTGGATATGGACAAGACAAGTCGCCAGAGCACTACGATCTGTTCAACGACGGCTAGAGCGCAGCATTCTTGGCATTCGCCTGTCTAAAGAGATCAGTACAATAGCAATCAGACGCGGAACAGGCCTAAGCGATTGGATTTACTCGGCTCTTCGAAGGAAGTGGATCTATGCCAAGAAACTTACTGAAGGAAGGCAAAATTCTTAGACTTTAGTAGCTACTAACTGGATGCCAGGTGGCAGCAGATGTATTGGCAGGCCCCGAACGAGGTGGCTCGACGATATAGCGAAGTTCAAGGGATGCAGAGCCAAAGATATAACGTCAAATTGGGTTACGCTAATGGACGGAGATGCTAAGAAAAATGCTGAGCTCTTCGCAAGAACAGTTCAAAACAAATTGTGCCGTTACGATGTAGAGATAGTATAGATAAATAAATAAATAAGGCAAGAGCTTCATAATGATCTAGAAGACGCATTCGAATAAAGTTCAAACACCAGTAAAAAAACCAAGTTGAAAAAAAACCACACTAAATTATTGCCCAACCCAACATTTTCAGTATGTGCATTCTATGCTTTGTTTTCCATCCACACTTGTTTCAAGAGAACTTCGTTAACGGAACAGATGAGGAAACGCTAGAATAGTTGACGAGCGGTTAGCAACTCATGGTTGTTGGCGATTAGCGTCATTTGATCCGTATTCTAACGATTTTTCTCTCTCCATCCTATTCACTCTTCTCCGACGTCTTCTTTCGATCTATAAAGCGACAGACCTGCGTAAATGCAGTGGGTGCCCGAGGCTTCTCTTCCAGTTTTTTGTTATACATCATTCTCTTGTTCACACCTCTTTTCAAAATCTGCTCGAACCAGATTTCAAGGGCCTAAATCTTTTTTTGGTTAAGAGTCCTGAACGCTCGCACTTACAAAATGGCAACATCTCACATTCTTGATAGCAACCTCGTCTGTGATTTCTGTTGGAGAGAATGTTTGGTAATTCTCCCCTGATGATCGTGACGACACTGGTGAACTGCTTGATGGACAACTATCAGCATACTTCTGTGCTTCCAACTCCAATGTCATGTCATATCTCTGTGAACGACTTGTGAAATATTTGGGACTATTTTTTGAGACCATAAATCCTACAACTGGCCTTATGCCACTCACCATTCTGTACATATTCGTAGCCGTTGGACAGTTCGGTTTCCCTTCTTTTCCATTTCTGATTTGTCCTTTGGCAAGGATCGATCTAAGCATTCACAACAATGATACATGAAAGTTGAGTATAAAACATTTCTATGAAAACATATTGGAGTCTCGTGGAGAAATTGGTCTCAATCTACAATACATTCTCTCTCGGTCTTTTTTTTTTCGAGATACTTCCTCTGTCCGATTCATAGTATCATTGCATTCTATGAGGCACACCTACAGTGAGCATCGACGGCGGTGACCCACCCACGGCCTCGACAAGAACGCCACGCAACCGCCCCGCTTGCGCCGGAATCAATGTCGCCAGCCATCGGAGTGCTATCTCTGAGCGCTTTTCTTCCCTGTTTGGTGATTTCTTCACGCTTTTTCATGTTCCATAGCTAGAAGTAACATAGCGGCAGCAGACGACATCGATTCCGGCGTGCGCAGCGCGGTTGCGCGGCGTGCTTGCCGAGGCCGTGAATGGGTCACCGCCATCGACGCTCACTATAAACAGATGGCCGCGATGGTTATCCCTACGTCAAATTCCGCACATTTGTCATCACATCTCCCCGTTTCAGCAGCGGATTCTCCTTCGAATCTCACCTATAGTAGTTGTGCATGTCTTCTATTTTGTCTCTAAGTTCCTGGCTCAGACCGTCAGAGCTCTGTGTCGTCGTATCATCAGCTGTTGCTGTGCTTGCCGACTCAGTTACTGCAGTGCTTTCCGACTCAGTTGCTGCACTGCTTTCCGTTACAGGTTTTGTTGTGGGTTTTGTGTAAGCTGAAAAGGTTGGATTGTTGGATAGACGCGGTGTATTAAGACAGTTTCATACATATGTTTAAAAAAATGCAGTCATAGACTCACTTGGTATCTCTTTCAAGTCTGTCTTACAAAGACCCATATAAGGGTCACCTGCCTGGAGGCATTCAGCACCTTTGATAACCCTACTACATTGTTCATTCTTTGCACATTTCGTTCCTGCCGCTCCGGGGTCATAAAGCGGCTTACCCAATTCCGGCCTGAAAACTACGGTATCTTTCAAAAAAAACGGCAAAGCAAACTACTTTCTGCGGAGAAATTATTTCAGTCGATCTGAGGAGGCGGATATTACTAAAAACTATTCATTAGTTGTTCAGTCACATAATTCTTGACTTTTACGTGTTCATACTTCATAGATGTCGTAAGTATAGCCATCCAGAAATTGCACAAGTTTCTTCTGCAATCATTTCATTCTGCGAAAATCCTGAGTGTTTGCCAAATTTGTGAACCACGATCAAAGACAAAAAGTGTTGAAACTATTTATTTCTGTCCCTTATGCGTTTCTATTCAGGTTGTGGTCACAGCAAGTGTATTCGTGTACAGCAAAAAAAAATCTCTACAGTCATGGCGAGAGATGCAGGGAAAAATCTTTCAAAGATGGGCCATTTTGCAAAATCTGAATCTGAAGTGTGCAAGTGAAAAAAGTGCAAAAACATCCCAGACAAACTTTCCGAGGAAGTTCCAAAATAAACCTGTGGTGTTCGAGATATCAACCGTAACTCGGGTGAAAGCGTAAGACCGAGCCACATGGAGCGATGGACGTCCACACACCTCTCGGGACCAACAACCTGAGGTTTTGAACCACCTCAAGAATGTCTTCGAGGCGTAGGTGTAGCCGCTCTACACGTACCTTCATTCTTGAGGAGACATTCTCAGCAGGTTTGCCCTCTACCTATGCTGCGTACCTGCCTCAGGTTCAGTTTTCAGTTATGCTTACGATTGCTCACGTTGCTTACGTCGAACTGATTCTCGTCCATTGCGGGCGCAGTTCGCAACCATGCCATTTTTCTCTATCTTGCGCCAGTCGCGTCCACGTTCTTCCAATTTGCCTCCATAGTGGGTCTATCCATCGCAGGGGTGGTCTCCCAGTTGGAAGTTTTGTTCGTGGGTACCAATGCGAAAGTCGCATTGTCCAGCGATTGTCTTTCATTCTGGCGACGTGTCCTGCCCATGATTTTTTCCTCTTGTAAAGCAAATTAACAATTTCGTGGGGCTGGCTTATTTCTCTTATTTCTTCAATCTTCTTATGTTCCAATCTGCTTATTCCCAGCATTTGGCTTTCCATTGCCCTCTGCGTTTATTGCAGGCTCCGTTCCTCTGCTTTTGCCAAGTTCCAGGTTACACATTTCATTGAGAAGACTTTGCAGGTTGCAAAAAAAAAAAAAAAACAAAGCAAGTTTTCAGTGATAACATAGAAAAATTCGTTTTTGATGAAAATTCATGGAATTTTCGCAGTTTTAGGAATAATCCTAGGAGTACATTCATCTTGCATGAGCTTTTCCCGAAATTCGTGAATATGGATGTAATTATTCGACTATCCTGTAGTGGAATTCGGATTAAAAGAATCGAAAAAATTTCATAATTCGCCTCGGGGTTTTGCATTGCCCGCTGAAGTCAAGACAGAACATATCACCGCAAAATTCAAGGTAAGCTGTTCAGCACGATTGTATCCTTGATCATCGCATTTGTCTCGGAGCTCCACGAAAATTCTGAAAACCGCAAAGCTCCGCGGAAGTTCCGAAATTAGCATTTTCTCTGCGTCTCCACTTGAAACTTGCACGAAATTCCGCGGAAGTTCCGAAAAAATTGATTAGTGACGTCATACTCCCACAGAAGTTCCGAAAATCGAGCCCCAATAGTAAACAGAGCTCTGCGGAAGTTCCGAAGGTTTGTCAGGAACTGCTAAATTCTGTTGCTATGATTGCGTTTCCATTTTCTTTGTGGAATCCATCAAAATGCTGCTTTCTGTGAATTCTGTCTAAAAATGAATCTTTCGCAAGTGAATCATCTTTTTTCCACACAACGGGCTGAACCGTGCCTACTGCTCTTACAAGAGAAGGATACTAGATCAGTATGGCCTTTCGCAGCGAGGCTCAAATTTGGCTTTATCTGCTCCTAAATTTATCGCTGTGAGGAGTTATACCCGTTTTTCCATGTCAGAAACGCTGACGTAGTGCGCACAAGATCGGTGTGCCAGGTGATTCTTGGCGCAATGGTACGTATCTCGCTCTTCAGGATCAGCATGGCGACTTTATCAGTTCATCCTGAAGAGCGAGAAACGTACCATTGCGCCGAGACTCACCTGGCACACAAATCTTGTGTGTCCCACATGAGCGTTTCTGACATGGAAAAACATGCACAACTCCTCACAGAAACAAATTTAGGAGCATGGAAACAGATCTGAAATCAACGTCGCGAGCTGCGTTAGGCAATATACACCATACTGACCTATTATCCTTCCCTTAGTAGTATGTAGTCCGTTCACAGAAAATTTTTTTTTACTGTCAAAGCCATTGTTGTCACACACTTCTAGGAGTGGAAGTTAGAAAGAGAGGTTTTTTTTACTTACAATGTGTGAAAAAATACCTGGCGTTGTAAACGCAGGCGAATGCCAACTGCTTCTGATCTTCGCAGTATACGAACGCACATCCAACGGCTATGGTATTATTGTAAATGATCTGAACAATATTGTCTTGAATAAACATGACTCAGGTTACTAAAACATTAGTTTTATGCAAATTTGATAAACATGCTATGTATAAGATAGCATATGTTTCTTACCAAGGTTGAAACTGAAGTATAGAAGTTCTATATATGTATGTATACCTGTAGGTGTTAAAGTAGCTCTATTCAAAAGCAATGGCTACTTATCGCTTAACTGTCAACTGCGGTGGAAAAAAATAAATTTGGAAAAAAGACTCTGAAGTGGTGGAAATCTTATACGACAATGTAATAAAGACGTGTTGTAGGAGCAGCTGAGTTTTTGCTTCTAAAATAGTAGAAATATATTTTACAATAGTAGGTCTATATAATTAAGTGACAACACGTTTCGACTTGATTGCAAGCTTTAATATTCATGCAGCATATGTATTTATCAGTGGCGGACGCAGAAAGTGGGCGGAAGGAGGGAGGGCGTGGGAAAAAATCGGGGTCTCCACCGTTTTGGGGACCCGGATGGAAAATAAAACTAATGAAATTATTGTATTAATCATAATAATAAACAATAAATAAAAATTACTTTAAAAATAAGGATAAAGGATAAAGGATAAAGTGGTCGGCGTTGATCAATGTATCGTAACCTTGCCTTTATAGTGTTTGATACCTTGCAATCTTTCGAAACATTGTACAGTCGTTCCAAAAAATACTTGCCTCCGGC
>JARK01000249.1:74942-86806 GCA_000688135.1 Ancylostoma ceylanicum | reverse complement strand
GCAGTTTTTGATAATTAGCAAGAATATATGCAAATTTAATGAAAACGCTCTTTAAACTAGAGAGATATATTTAAAATAGTGATTGCAAGGTCGATGTCAAAAGGTGAACGGGGCAGCCGGCTGGTCCCAGTGCGCGCGCATACGGTGGTTAATTTGATGAGGGGCTTACGGATAATGGCTTCTGGAAGAGAGCAGGTCAGCGGGAGCATTATAGGGTCCAGGTGGGTGGGCGTACTTTATAAATGAGGCCATGCCGCAAAAAAAGAGGCAGTCGCAGAGGCCGAGTCATTCTGCCCAAGAGAACGCCTCAACATCCACACTCCCAATGCTTTCGAACCGAAGGAGCACTGCTTTTGGCGCACACGATCTACATTTTCGAGGGCAAAGAAAGTATTATACTTCACTTTTTGTCGACTTCGTAATCGATTTCCGTTGACTTAAAGTTCAAGAAAATGGTGTCTTCAACCTAATAATGAAGATTATTTAATTTAGGAAAGGATTCTTCCACAAATAAGATATGCTTTGATCACATCACTGCTTGGGCACATCATTGGTGGTGGAAGAGAAGGTGGAGGAGAAGGTCGATTTAAATAATGCGGGGATATGAATCTCAGCGGATTTAGTTTTGCAAATCTCAAGGTCGATATATTATTCCCATCAGGAGCAATTGAGAAGGCTTATAAAATTCGGTTGCACGCATGCGTTACATAGCTACAGTGCAAACCTGAGGACCATCGAATTAATGCCCAGTGGGATGAGGAAATTGTAACACCAGTACGACAAGAACTGTTTAACACGCCTTTCTCACCCTCTCCTGAACGGTTGGCAGATTGTCATATGACCCGCAAAATCATCCATTAGAAACGCCCTGTCCAGTAACCACGGTGGGGATTTCAGCTTAGAGCATCGGCAGACAAAAACTACCCTCGCTACCATTTACCGAAAGACTCGGCCACATTCACTTTGACCAAGTTGCATACTGTGTTTGCAGTAATGTTTGTCGTCCTGGATCATAAACGCCATTGGTCCATCCTCGAGGTCCGTGCGAGGTGTGCAGATGCATTACGATTTCTCACAGGAACCTCGGATTTTTTAACTGTGAAAACGAATAAAAGCGGTGAACGTACGATGAAAACAAGAGCTGGGAAGCATTCTTTCTGTTGAGCCAAGAACGACACTAAGCTAGCAATGCAAACGCGACTAAGCAGAAACAAAAATAAAAGTATCTGTATTCCGCGAGAAGGAGCTTTGTTCGCTCGTCAGCTATGTTGACGCAAAAAGTTTCGAATGAGCACACCAAAAGTGAGGAAACTATCCGCATGGGAGAAGGTATCAAGAAGTGTGGAGAATTGGGGGAAGAGATGGGGTGACCTCGTTTGTGCAATCGTGGGCTTTGGATAGATTTGCACTTTAACGTCGCGCAATGTATTGACGTCGCTTTAGATTCCTCACTAACTGACAGAATGTTAGCGGATTTTATTGTTGAGTTCTGAGGCTGAAGTAATCCAGAGTATATTACGACAACGAAGCACTGCTCAGTCGTACGGCAGTAGCTTTATAAAGCAGTGAATTTCTATAAACTGGCATTTTAATGGAATTGTTCCCTTCAGAAGCCACATGTACAGCTGCAGCTTATAGGCTATGCCGAACTGCCTGCCTTTTAAAAGAGTTTGTTCGTGGAGTCTCGCATGGCAGATTATGTCATAACCTGAAACCTGTCCTTTGAATAGTTTCATTTAAAAAATTGGAAAAAAATTCCTAAACGCACTTTGTCAAACACTAGAACCAGAGTAGGAAGCAAACACAAAACTCACTCAGTTTGTTGCGATCCAGCTCAAGCTTATACGCCTCGCGAATGTAGTCGCAGCTGAACTTAAAGGCAGCACTCACGCTCAAAAAAAAGTTTTCCCGCGTTTCTGTTAATGTTGAAGCTGCCATCACATAGAGTGTAACTGCAAAAGGAATCACTCCAAACCCTTCAGTTACTTGAGCAATTGAGCTCGAACGCATGTACAAAGGCGCCCACCATGCTCAACCCCGCCCCGTTCTCTTCGAACGCGCGCGGCGGGAGCTGGCTGTGTTTATCAGCTGATATGGCATTGATCAGGATTTCCCATAACGGAGATCCGCCGCACCGCCGCGGCCACGCAAATCTGCGGCGATAGATCTCGTCCGCGTGGGCTCATCCAGACAATGTACAACTTAGTACATTAGTACTCAAAAACGGTGGTTAGTTTTCAATCGTCTATGGGTGGTTCTTTCTAGTCGATCCAGAATGATGTTGCACTACCCAAGAGGGGACAAAACGTTTGGTGGCCAAGAACGCATAATCAAGCTTCACACCACTTTCAGGCCTCCGAAGAAGGCGTTTAAGTCGAAACGTCAGGCCGTTAATAAAAAGAGTTCCACCTAACAACCTGGAGACAGCAGCAACATACAAAGCGTACGACTTAGTATTTCTCGAGAACTTATCCCTTCTAGATGATTTCTCCTCTGTAATGGGCACAGGTAAACCCTCCAGAGTAGAATTCCATGGAAAAATTGAGTTCGATTTTGGGCATGGGTGCTGTCTTCAACAAATTTCTTGGTTGTGACCTTTTCTGAATGTCCTCCCCCCAGTGTACAAAAAGTTGGTCGCAGGTGGAATTCGGAGAGAGGGCGTTCTGGTCCCGTCGAAAAATGGGCGTGGCTAACGATGCCCCATGGATACGCGCGCTCTGCGCCAGCGGTAGGTGACAGTCAGGCAGGCTCATACGAACGTATGAGAACATATGTCATTAGTGTTGTAGAACCAAAAACTCCTAGTAAATCGTTGAAATCACGGTTCAGTGTTTGCTTGTAATTCTATCGCATCAAGACTTGAAATGGACAGAGTTTTAGAACAACTGTAGAATAGTGTGTCTCGTTGTGTTGGTTAGGAATGTTCAGAACGTAAGAACAAAAGGAACAGACTATTTCCTTTCATCCCTAAAATTGAATCCACCCATTTTTTTCGGAATTCATGCAATTTCATACATTCGCGTGAGCCTTCCTGGCTGTCACTTGCCGCTGGCGCAGAGCGTGCGTATCGACGAGGCATCGTTAGCCACGCCCATTTTTCGACGGGATCAAACGTTACGCCGGCTTAGAATTCGGTCGACGGCTTGCCTATCAAAATTACTGGTAAAGCCCGTTCTTTTTGTGTACAAGCTGCACCATAAGTTTTGCCACAAAATTTCTTCAGAATGAGAATATAGAATTTGTGTTTCTCTCAACAAAATAAGCAAAATCGAAGTGCCGCATGTACCATCGCGCTAGGAATGCTCTAATATCATGCAGGTCTCATTTTGATCGGCTAACATTGCCTCGTGTGCGTGGGGTCCTGCTGGCGATCGATACTCAGCTGGTTGCCTTCTGAACGCCGCTAGCAGAACGCCACGCGTCATGGTGGCCGGTGCGCCGGCACGCCACAGCGAGGCTAACAAACCATAAGTTGTCAGTATCAGGTGGAGGAACGCATCTGCAATATGCACTAGTGGAGATGGAATGAACACTCTCTGAGACTATTTATTTATTGAAAGAAAAACATTTCAGTCAAGAAGAAGACGACTGTAGTACTGCTGCATTGATTACAGTAATTGGTCACGAGGACAACCATCGCCGACAAACTGATCAGCATCAAGATCGAAGTAGTTCTGATGGTCGCTGAGATCATAAGCGAGATTTGTGTTGCGGCAACCAAAGTCGTCGGACAGCTCACAGACCTGTAATATGCCACAATAAGGAATGCGCACAATACATAGAGCGTACTCAGGGAAATCGTACGGAGAAATCGTCGCCCTTCTCCATGTCATTATTGTAGTGCACCAAATACCGGTAGAACAGCGGTTGCCTTTCAAATAGTGTGGCTGTCACCAACGAAGTTGTCGGATCAACTGATCTCGGAATGCTGGTTATCTGAACAGTTCAATATTATTTTTGGGAAGAACTATGAAAATAGACTGCAAAGCGTAAGATAGTGCACCTGGCACCGGATTTTGAATTTACCTAAGGAGAGCGTCGATGACGGTCCGTTTTTCGCGGACTTGGGAAGCACTGCGACACGACCAAAATGGAATCCGTGCCACAGCAGGAAACTATAGCATTTCCTTGATAATGATTAGTTAGTTCCTTGATAAAGAAAACCTTAATTTGCTACTACGGCGACGGTTCCAGCGTCAGCGCCGCGGCCGCGCCGCATGCTCTTCGTAGCCGCGAAAAACGCACCACCGTTGACGCCCACTGTGCACACAACCACTCATGCGCAGCAGATTCCTTACTTTGCTTTAGTCAATGAATAAACCCATGCAAAAGAAGCAATGAATTCTTTTTGCAAAATTGTTGCAAAAAGCAATTTTGTTAATCTAAGGTACATACAGTGGGCGTCAATGGCGGTGACCCGTCCGCGGCCTCGATCAGAACGCGGCGCAACCGCGCCGCTCGAGCGAGAATCTTCTCCGGGACGTCAAATTATGGGGTTTTCTTGATATTCAGCTAGTTTTCTTATTAGTTATCATCAGACATGATGAAAAACTATCAAGAAAACCCAGATAAGTCACTGCGGCGACGATTCTAGCTTGAGCGGCGCGGTCGCGCCGCGTTCTGTTCGAGGCCGCAGACGGGTCACCGGCATTGACGCTTACTGTACGTACTCTGAAAATTGGGTTTGGTTCTTAGTGTTCTTGGTTTTTTCAATGCAAATGAGATATATTCAAAGAACAGAAGTAAACCCACAAAATCATTCCTCTTAACTACACGGTAACGAAATTGAATGTTTTCTTCAATCTCCTTAGCATATGCAACGTTTCCTGTCCTTGGTTCACCAAATGTGACGAGGCGAACCTGAAATTGCCTACTCCTAGTCTTGAATACGAGTCTTTGTTTACTGGGAGAACTATCGTTTGAAAGCCAGAAGCAATTGTAATACCTGTTTGGTTTTCAAGCCAGTTTCCTCTATTTTCAGAACTTACTACATAGATAGTATGTTCAGCTTCGCCTGATGATGACAATGATTAACATATTGCGCACAATGTGATGCACATCGTGCATCACGTCTTTTCTTCCTAGAATGCTCCCCTGAGGTCAGGTGGTGCAAATGGTGAATTATCAGAAAAATGCCCCCTGGCCACCCGCGTTCACCATGCAAAAATGTGCTCGGTCCGCAGTGTAGTAAAACCAATGAATCCTTCCAAAGTGCTCATCAACCTTCGAGGCCCTAGAGGGATATGTGTGCAAAGTTTGGTCTTGATCGGTTTACCACCGACGATTTCTATTTGGAACATACACACATAGTACATACATTCAAACTTTCGCTTTTATATATACAGATTTATATCGTCTTCTTT
The DNA here is from genome assembly GCA_000688135.1 of Ancylostoma ceylanicum. NCBI lineage: Eukaryota > Metazoa > Nematoda > Chromadorea > Rhabditida > Ancylostomatidae > Ancylostoma > Ancylostoma ceylanicum. The sequence goes on along the minus strand of JARK01000249.1, from coordinate 81,443 downwards.
TTCTGATGATGAACCGTATACGCGATCATCCGAGAGCGCTTATCTTGCTACAAAATGTTATCATATTCTTCTTACAAGGGAAGTGCAAGAGGCCAGGCTGGCGGATCAGGATGAAACCTATCTTGCTTGAATCCTTGCATGGCAAGGTCCTCCAGCATATCTTTCATTTTTGCCCAACGTGCTAAAAAAACAGTTATGGGCGAGTGGTGAAGGTGCTGAATTGTTAGGCAGAAGGTCGAGGGTTCGGATCCCGTCATGTGTATCCGTTTTGCATTTTTGTTTTTTTATTCCTTCTTCGTTGTTGAAATTAACTTTGAAGGATTAGTACATGATACCTATCCTTATTGACAAGACTTTGAGTTTGAGTTGTAGAGGGCAGTCACGAATTTTCATGTTGTAACCTTTCAAATCTAATTTCACCAGAAAGAATAAAAAAAAACCAAAAATGCAAAACAGTTACACATGACGGGATCCGAACCCTCGACCCTCTGCCTAACAATTCAGCACCTTCACCACTCGGCCATATCTGTTTTTGAGCACGTTGGGCAAAAACGAAGNAAGGGATCCGAACCCTCAACCCTCTGCCTAACAGTTCAGCACCTTCACCACTCGCTCATATCTGTTTTTTAGTACGTTGGGCAAAAACGAAGCATATGCTGGAGGACCTTGTCAAGCAAGGATTCGAGCCAGATAGGTTTCATTTCGATCTGTCAGCCTGGCCTCTTGCACTTTCCTTGTTAGATAGCTCAACTTTCAACACGCATCAGGGCGTTACGAATAGAAAAAGATGAGAAGTCTCGTTTGACACTCGCTTCATTTCTTCTATCATTGTGCTCAAAAAGCGACCTTTACAGGTCAGGACATTCGTGTCACAGGTCAAAGCACGCTACAGCTGACATGCCGGCTGCAAGCGCGCTCGGGTTGTTCCTCCTCCAGACGACCCTGCCAAATGTAGTCGAAGTCCACTTGCAGTGGGAACACGTGTCTCCTTCACCCTAGCACCCTGACCTCCAATATACAGTGGGCGTCAATGGCGGTGACCCGTCTGCGGCCTCAAAAGGAACGCGCCGCGACCGCGCCACTCGAGCAGTAATCCTCTCCGGGACATCAAATTATGGGGTGTTCTTAACAGTCAGTTAGTTTTCTTATTAGTTACCATGAAATGTGATGAACAACTATCAAGGAAACCCAGATTCGCCAACATGGCTACGATTTTATCATGAGCGGCGCGGTCGCGCCGCGCGCTTTGCGAGGCCGCAGACGGGTCACCGTCATTGGCGCCCACTGTAACTTCTCAATAAGAAAGGCAGAAAAGAAAGTCAGTTGATAACTGGGTAGTTTTGAAAAAACGTCCACTTTGCAATGCCTAGAATAAAGGAGTGCTCACAGACTGTCTCGAAATATAATAATTTGCGGATTCTGTGCGCTCCTCCNGCGAGGTGCACTCATTGGCGCCCACTGTAACTTCTCAATAAGAAAGGCAGAAAAGAAAGTCAGTTGATAACTGGGTAGTTTTGAAAAAACGTCCACTTTGCAATGCCTAGAATAAAGGAGTGCTCACAGACTGTCTCGAAATATAATAATTTGCGGATTCTGTGCGCTCCTCCTTAGCGTGGTCACAGATGCGCGGCTGGACCAAAACAAAGGATACGGTAAGAGCATGTCTGAAATCTTTGCCCGGAGTGGATCCGGATCATCGGACACTTATCACCCGCGCGCGGCAGGCCTCGATAAGGCACAGTATAGAAACCCACTGTTCCCGGTCTTTGCGCGGATGCACAGGGCAGCTTTGTCCTAAGATGACTAATAAAGTCCAGGACTTAGTCAGAGCACCTTTTGAACTCAATTTAGCTGTTTCTCACTACGTTCCAAAAGGCAAAACAGCCTGACGCCACACATGCGGGTGGTAAGTGTCAGGAGATGGGGACGATCCGTGAGTGATTCGCGATTGCTCGCAGTCAATCCGCATATGCCCGTGGTGACGAGCAGACTCCTCACCTCGGGCGTACCATGGATCCCCCGCGGGCAAGAACTTCGGAGATGTTCTAAGTGGGTAGAGTGAGAAGGTACCGCCACGCACCTCATTTGCCAATTATTTTAGGGCGGACTATTTACGTGTGAACAATATGCGCAGATTTTTACGCGGATTTATAGACGTTTGAAATATTGACAGACATAAAGGACTCATGTCCATGTGGCTGAATGAAAATATGCATGTACCTGATTGCGCTCCACAAGCTTTTTCTTCGCCAGGTACAAAGACGCCATCGATGCCAGAGATCCGCCCAGGGAATACCCGGTAATCTGAAATAGAACATAGAATGGGATTGTTTCCAGAACGTCTATCCCTTTAAACTATTCTTATGCTTTTTCGCAATGTCGAAACCTAAGATAATTTGGTTTTTCAACCAGCAGATGACGATTGAACTGCTCAAGAAACAAGCCATCTCTTAGCACAAAACACACACCCAAACGCGGAATCCAGGATGTTGCTTTAGGAGAGCAAGTGCGTCGTCTTTCATACCGCTGTCAATGAACGTCCTGTAACACATCAAACATTTTTATTTTGTGAAATTTAGGCTTCCATGAATGTCAGCGGAATTCACGTACTTATAGAAAGCTTTGTGGAAGTAGGAGATAACGCCAGCCTTCGTGCTTTCAAACTTCTCCCATGCTCCGAGTTGCGCTCCAAGACCATTCACCATTTCCGTGATCAACTGAGTGCGTCATTTGTAAACTATTATACCAATACATGGTCCCTCGGGGCTATAGAATCGCTCTAGCTACCGAGCGCGTCCACCGCGTGGCGGATGGTGGTAGGGAGAAATCCCCGTGGACCATGAGCGATCCTATCTTGGCCTACGTTTCGCAGGTGGGCGTGGGGGTGGCACCTCACGACTTATAAAATGCTTGCCGGAGAAGGGCGGCCAAGTAGGAGAGGCGAGTCGGGACCGCCTCTATAAACAAGGTCCCCGCCCCGTGAGATGAGGTTGGCACGGTTATCAAAACAGCCTCTTCTTTTGCGTATTTCCAGCGTCAGGCCCAGGTTGACAGGCCGGCTGATGGAGACAATCGTCACATAAACATGAGAGGTTCAATGTGGAATACGGTAAATGCTAGGACGTCACCCGGAAGTGACCTGCAGGAAGCCCGCCCGCCTCCTGTGGTTAAAAAGCGAGGGCTACCGAGGGAAGAACGACCTCGGCTAAAGACGCTAGTTCGGGTCGGGTCCCTGAATGTCGGAACGCTGACCGGTAAGACAAGGGAGATCGCAGATTTCATGGCACGAAGGAGGATTCACGTTTTGTGTCTGCAGGAGACGAGATGGAAAGGATCCAAAGCCAGAGAGATCGGAGACGGCGTCAAGTTGTTCTACTACGGAATTGAGGCAAAGAGGAACGGGGTGGCAATAGCAGTATCGGAGCCCCTAAAAGAATACGTCTCGTCTGTGAATCGTGTCAGCGACAGAATAATTTCTCTTCGAGTCGCTACCGAGGATGGTTTCTGGACGGTGATGTCCGTATATGCTCCGCAGTGCGGCTGTACCGAGGCAGAAAAGGAGGCATTCTATGATGAGCTCGACGATGTCATTAGAAGTGCTCCTGAAAGTGACTACAAAACGGTTGCAGGAGATTTCAATGGTGATGTAGGACAGGATAGAAAGGGCTTAGAAAGAGTTCATGGAGGAAGAAGCTTTGGAAGGAGAAATCAGGAAGGTGAAAGGATCGTTGAGCTCGCCGAAGCGCATGATCTTGCGATTGCCAGCACCTTCTTCATGAAGAGGGAATCTCAAAAGATTACATATTGCAGCGGAGGTCGGCAAAGTGAGATTGACTACATCCTGGTTAGAAGACTTTTTCTAAAAACAGTCAAGAATGTGAAGACTATCCCAGGAGAAGAAATCGCAGGACAGCATCGACCAGTAGTAGCGGATGTATGTATAGTCTTACAGAAGTATACTAAAGCTAAACGAGAGCCACGCATCCGGTGGTGGAAGCTAGCAGGTGAAACGCAGAAGACATTCCGTGACGAGATTATTGCTGCCGGTTTGCCAGAGCCCTACGGTCACATAGACTCTGTGTGGGCTAGCGCTGCTACTACTATACTCACGTGCGCTAGGGACACATTAGGAGAAACTAAAGGTGTAAGGAAAAGAGATAGGGCAACGTAGTTCTGGAGTGAAGACGTGCAGAAGATTGTTAAGGCTAAGAAGGACGCGTACAAAGAGTGGCAAAAGACCAAGTCGCTTTCTTTACTGGCTGAATACAAATTAAGGAAGAAGGAGGCGAAAGCTGCTGTAGCTCGCGCAAAAAACGCTGTCATGGACGAGCTATACGATAAGCTAGAGGGCTCACAGGCGGAAAAACACGTGTTCCGGCTAGCGAAAGCACGCCACAGGGCATCCCTAGATGTGACTGAGGTAAGAGCTGTCAAGAACGAAGACGGTGAAGTTCTGAGAGACCCTGTGGCAGTCAAGGAGCGGTGGAGAGTGTATTTCGAGCATCTGCTGAAAGAGGAGTTTCCAAGAAAGCCAAAGGCTCCCACGGAACCAGTAACTGGACCGATGCAGCCTTGGACAGTCGATGAGGTGAGAGAGGCCATCAAGAAAATGAAGGCTGGCAAAGCCACAGGTCCAGTGGCATCCCTGTGGAGGCGTGGAGGTCACTTGGCGAATTAGGAGTGCGGTGGCTGATCGAGTTTTTCAATAACATCACAAGGTCAGGGAAAATGCCAGAGGCGTGGAGAGACAGCATTATAGTGCCGATCTTCAAAAGGAAAGGTGATGCGATGAACTGCACGAACTACAGAGGTATCAAGCTAATCGCACATACGATGAAGATTTACGATTGTCTTCTGGATATGCAACTGAGAGAGATGGTGGAAATTTCACCAGATCAATTCGGATTTGTCCCAGAACGGTCGACAACTGATGCTATCTTTATCGCCCGTCAACTAATGGAAAAGTACCGCGAAAAGAACAAGCCGTGCCATCTCGCATTTCTGGATTTAGAAAAAGCATATGACAGGTTGCCGCGCACAGTGCTTTGGGAGGTAATGAGAGAAAGAGGCATCCCGGAGTGCATGGTGAGGACAGTCCAAGTCATGTATGACGGATCAACAGCAAGGGTGCGCACCTCGCATGGAATGACATCAAAGTTCGACATAACTGTGGGGGTGCACCAAGGATCAGCCTTGAGCCCATTCCTGTTCATTATGACACTGGACACAGTGGTAAAACATCTCCTGGAAGGTCCGCCGTCCACACTGCTCTATGCTGATGATGTCGCTTTAATCGCAGATTCGAGAGCAGAACTCCAGCTCAAGATCCAGAAGTGGCAGACAGCTCTTGCAGACGCGGGTTTTAAGTTGAATCTGAAGAAAACCGAGGTCATGAGCAGTATAGGGGGAGGCGACGCCATGCTAGACGAAAACGGGACTGCTTTCACACAAACCGAAGAATTCCAATATTTGGGAAGCGTCCTGAGTGCTGACGGAACGGTGGATGCGGCAGTTAGAGGACGGATTGCCTGTGCATGGTTGAAGTGGAGAGAATCAACCGGAATTCTCTGTGATCGAAGGTGCTCGAGGGTGTTAAAAGGGAAGATCTACCGCACTGTGGTGAGGCCGGCGATGATGTATGGCAGTGAGTGCTGGCCGGTGACGAAGGCGCACGAAAGGATGTTGAACACGGCGGAGATGCGCATGCTCAGATGGGCATGTGGACTTACGCGACGCGATAAGGTGCGCAATGAAGACATAAGAGCATTGATGCAGACGGCGCCAATATAACAAAAACTGCGTGCACAGAGGTTGCGGTGGTTCGGGCACGTTATGAGAAGATCGCCACTACATCCTACCATGGAGGCCATGGAGATGGAGGTTAGCGGCAAGCGCCCCAGAGGCGCACCGAAAAAACGATGGAAGGACAACGGGCTATAAGAAAATGTAAAAATTCTCATAGTGGAGAGCAGCATATTCAACCAACCTGCTTCCTCGAGGCAGTATCTCTGAAGACGATGTAGATGGCTCTGCCTTCCTCAGACGCGGCTATCATACCGGTGCACATGTTTCCAGAATCGTCACAGTCTATATTGTACGTGCGCACGAGGCTGAAAGGTGACACCCGACTGATGAGTAGTGATAAGAGTAAGCGAATGAAACTAAACACAGTACGAAAACCTACCCAATATCCGGTCTAAGGTTACTCAAGCAATGAGTTACGTTTGAGTCTTTCATTGATAATATTATAGCATAGAGTGAGCGCCCAAGAGCGTCTGTGTACCTCTTTCCTTTGGATGCGGTATACTGAAATACTCTGAGAAGTTTCTCCTAAAAAACCAAAAGTAAGACCAAACTATACCATTTGGGTGTAGGTATACTACGGGCGATAAGTTAGTGAAACACGTTCGACGCATTTCCCTGTCCAACACAACACTAGGAGTGAAGCAGATACTATTCGGACTCTGAGGTGGTAGTCTTCTTCCCCCCCCCCCCCCCCCC
>JARK01000249.1:57488-74769 GCA_000688135.1 Ancylostoma ceylanicum | reverse complement strand
ACGTCGCAACAAGATACGAGGCTGGCTCGGGGCGGAGCGTTCGCACCGAACCACATGCTAAAGTAAGCGGAAGCGGCACAGCGCGAAGGTGTTGCGAATGTGTCACGTTGTTGAGAGGTTGTCATAATGTCATGAAGTCATGAAATTCTCGACAGCCTGACAACCGAAGAGCAGTGAGCGAGGGAATAGTGGTAGAAACAGCGAGACGCAGAATGTCACGGAGTTCATACCGTCCAGTACAATCGAGCTCGTAACGGGCTGTAAACATTTTTGGCATTATTTTTGTGGACGCGTGTGTTGCTAGGATGGGAGAAAACTCAACGCTGTAGCGCCTTTCTGTCAACGGGAAACGAACCCGTAACAGTACGCGTGAGAGCAGCCTGCACTACCACTGCGCTATCACTCACTCCTGTTGGCGCACGTTAGAGGAGTTACAGGAGCAATTCTCACTCTAAAGATATGAACAGTGCGGCTTCTACTTGAGACAATGCTCGTTGAATGTTCCCTACACACGAATTTTCACCACCCTTATTTGGGAGATTTACGCTCTAGATAGTTATAAAATTGTCGTTTATGAGTGATTCCTTCATCTCACGATCTTGCCAATCGGTGATCGAAATCGGTGATCGAAAGGCCGACCTTCCCATAATCAACGGCGAGGTGCACATAATTTTAGCCATTCTATATGATCTACTTGGTCATCATAGTGTGTCATGTACATTATGCGCTATAGCGCAGAGCATGTGTGCGCAGCAGAGACGCGAGCGTAAGGGTTCGAATCCCTGGTCGCACCCCGATTTTACTGTTAAGTGTGCCAACTCGTGACGCGCTCGCTCTCAACTCAAGAGATGTTTGTGCCTTGTTCCTAACCTTTACGAACCTGGCTTGTACATGTTGTGAGGAACTTAGGGGGGGGGGGGGTGATGGCTACCACCCCTGACTTCACGTTCGCAGCGGAGACACAATGGCATAGCGAAATTTAGGCACACCTTTTTGACTGCACAACGGACATAATATCAAGACGAATATAAAATAAATCAAAGAGTAGATGGGACAGGCGGGGTTAGATCTTATGCTTCCATTCCGTCTTCCACAAAATAACGCTTGATTTCAATGAGCACCAAATCTTGGATTTGAGCCCAGTCATGTGCTCTTGTCGCAAACCTACAAAACAAGTACGTGTCTCGAACAGCTCTTAACTCCTAACGTTGAGCGAAGCATTACTAGAAGAAAAAGATATCTTGTAAAGTAAGTCGGAAGTGGTGAGTGATGGCAAGGCTGCTACCAATCCCTTACTATTGCATCCTCCATTTCTTGAACAGGTATTGACGAATGGGCGCGTGTGGCGCAGTAGTGAGAGGCTCGCTACGCACGCATACGGTCGGTGGTTCGATCGCACCCATGGCCAACCAAGCCATCCATCCCTCCTGGGTCGTTAAATTGGTACCAGAGGAGTCTGGGAGGATGAAGCACTGACTTAGTTCATCGGATGCCTCCGCGAGTCACTGTATATGGCACATGCGCATTCAACGCCTCTACGATGCTCAGATGAAGTCGAATGCGAGGCGCATCCCACATGACGGAATTGATCAACGCCGACCAATTTATCCTTTTATCGACGAATAGACTCACATGGATAGGGTTAACGGGTCTCCTACTGCATCAAAGCATGACTGGCTGTTAAGAAGCTCTCCTTAAAGACAGCACTCACGCTCAAAAACGACATCAATTTTTAAATGAAATTCTAGTCTGGTGTGTATACTTGTGCCCATAACAGAGAAGAAATCATTCAGAAGGGTATAGTTTTTGAGAAATACTAAGTTGTACAATGTCAGGATGAGCCCACGCGGACGAGATCCATCACCGCAGATTTGTCTGTACGCGGCGGCGCGGCGGATCTCCACCATGGAAAGATCCTGATCGATGCCATATAAGCTGATAAATTCAGACAGCACCCGCCGCGCGCGATCAAAGAGAATAGGGCGGGGTTGAGCGTGGTGGGCGCCTTTGTACATGGATTCGAGCTCAATTACTCGAGTAACTGAAGGATTTGGAGAGATTCCTCTTCCAGTTATACTCTATGTGACTGCAGCTTTGGAATTAGTAGGAACGCAAAAAAACTTTTTCGAGCGTGAGTGTTGCCTTTAAAGGCTCAGATATTCAGAAGTGAAGACAGTCAAAGTCCCAGTAGTATTCTCTTATTACCATCACGTCGAAGGGAATCATTGTGCTTCGGCACTATGTACAATAATGAATAAATAAACAATTCCACAAGAGTTGCATTGCTGGTCTTCGAAGGCACCCTCCCACTTCAGACTTGCATCTGAGATTTCTGCATTAAATTAATCTCCAGTGACCGCTGATCAGAACGGTATTCGTGATTTCCTGCAGAGCGGTCGGAAAAATTTGTTTTTGAGCTCTCATTCTGTCGGAGCCAGTGGGTGGGGCCGAAGCGGGGCCAAGGCCCCTTCTGATTAATTCGCTCCCGGAGGCGAACCTTCTGAGGAAATTCTTACTCATTGAAAGAGTTTTTCAGGGTGTGTACCATAGTGTGGGAAAAAGGAGGGGGGGGGTGTAACCAGGCCATTCCTATTGCTTATTATTCCGTACGTCACGCGCCTTTTTGAACTGATACGGCGCCAAGCACAAATACACCATGTATCTATTACGGAATCGACGCTGTTCGAGTTGAAACAGGATGGGCGGTTCTAACGCGCCAATCAGAGTCGCCTGGTTACACCCCCTTTTCTCTCATAATGATACACACCCAGATCCTGGAGGCGTTTATGAGGTGATCCTCCGCGCTGTCCTCGAGTCACCCGGTAAATCCCCTCGGGTCACCTGGTAAGCCCTCTCGAGTCACCTGGGGTGGTATGCTCGAAAGTTCCGGCTCAGGAACCGGAACGGAAATCCCGCTCCCGGAAGTTCCCGCAGCAAAGCCTTCCAGCAGGAACCTTCCTGCTTGACTGATCGGTACCTAACTGTTGTTCATTATCAGTGTTTTGACTGAATGCTCGCAAGATCATTCCATTTTGACCCGTTATTAAAAACACGGGATGGCTGGGTGCGGTCGTTGATACCTCTGCACAAAGCGGAAAAGCTGAATTTTAAGCAGGAAGGCATGTCATTTGGCTACATGCAAAACCAAAACTGATGAAGGGTTTGTACAGGGTGCGTTCAAAGTCCTTGAAGAAGCGCAGTTGCTCATTAGAAACATAAGAAAGACGAAATTAAGAGGATTAACACTGAACATCTGTTTGTAATCCAATTATGAACATTATTTTTGGTCCTAAAGAGTCCTTCTCTCGCACATGCGCAGGCTTTGGAATGTTGAGGTGAGACGCGGGCTCCGCGCGCAAGTATTAGGTTGTCCCGAAAATAATGGCCGTTTTTGAGCTGCAGATTAAATGTTGCGTAACTAAGCTCAAACTTGAACTATTACTCCGGGACAAAAACTGTTATGATCGGCGTTCCAAGTCGATTTTTGCTATGTTAAAGGATTATAGAAAGGAGAAAGCGGAAATCATTGGAGCTAACGAAGTGGGGGAAGGCAACTTTCACCACCTCGATTTACACAAATTTTCTTGATCAAGAGCGCATTCGCTGCAGGGCCGGGAGGATATCCTATTAGGGAAAGATCAAGGCAACACAATATAAGAAGGAGAAATACAATGCTCCAATTGAAGAAATTTTTCTTAATTGGATGTGGAACTGTGAAGATTTCCACATCATTGAAGTAGAGGTGCACCTGTTTGGCTAAGCATACTTTCCCGTCCCTTATCGAATCTCGATGTAAAGACAAAAATTGTAACAGCTATGGTGTTCAGAGAGTTTTGCTCTTAGGCTGTTATCCAGCTACTATCGAGTAGCTGAGCGACACTTCACCGATTATGGAACATTACTTTTTTCTGAGATTCCAAAGGTTGAAGCGTGTGTCCAAACTTCTTCTTGCGTTACAAACTTGACAAAACACCATTTTATTAAGCAGTGTCAACCCTTCAACAAAATTGGGCAACTGTTCCTGGAAATCTCCTCACTGAGCTTGTCAGAGGGACTAAGTCGAAAGGTGTCGCTACTTTCGAGCCTTTTGCCAATATTTTTTGTTCAGTTTCACTTCACCAGCCTTTTCGCCGTATTTAGCTTCAAGGAACCTAAAGCGATCAGTGCCACAGAGGTTTCGGAGTGTTTTCCAAACTCCATGGGCTGGAATTTTTCCAATAACTTGCAATAATTCGAACCCCCTCCCAAAAATTTAGTGAATGCTTGTGGTGAATTCTGCCCGTTCAANGGAAAAGCTGAGTTTCAAGCAGGAAGGCATGTCATTTGGCTACATGCAAAGCCAAAACTGATAAAGGGTTTGTACAGGGTGCATTCAAGGACTTTGGAGGAGCACAGTTGCTCGATAGAAACATAAGAAAGATGGAATTAAGAGGATCAACACTGAACATCTGTTTGTAAACTAGTTACGAACATAATTTTCGTTCCAAAAGAGTCCTTCTCTCGCAGATGCGCAGGCTTTGGGATGTTGAGGTGAGACGAGGGCTCCGCGCGCAAGTATTAGGTTGTCCCGGAAATAATGGCTGTTTTTGAGCTGCAGATTCCATGTTGCGTAAGTCAACTCAAGCTTGAACTATTACTCCGGGACAAAAACTGTTATGATCGGCGTTCCAAGTAGATTTTTGCTATATTAAAGGATCATAGAAAGGAGAAAGCGGAAATCACTGGGGCTAACTAAGTGAGTGAAGGCAACTTTCAGCACACCTCGATTTATACAGATTTTCTTGATCAAGAGCGCATTCGCTGCAGGACCGAGAGGGTATCCTATTAGGGAAAAGTCAAGGCAGCACAATATAAGGAGGAGAAAATGCTCTGATTGAAGAAATTTTTCTTGGTTGGGTGTGGAACTGTGAGGATTTCCACATCACTGAAGTAGAAGTGCACCTGTTTGGCTAACCAAAACTTTCCCGTCTCTTACCGAATCTCGATGGAAAGACAGAATTTGTAACAGCTAAGGTGTTCAGTGAATTTTGCTCTTGGGTTGTTCCAGCTACTATCGAGTAGCTCCTGCGACATTGCACCGATTGAGGAAAATAACTTTTTTCTGGGTTTCCAAAGGTTGAAGCGTGTGTCCAAACTTCTTCTTGCGTTACGAACTTGACAAAACACCAACTGTTCCTCCCAAAACTTTAGTGAATGCTTGTGGTGAATTCGGTCCGTTCAATATGCTCGCATGAGCCAGCTTTCCACCTTTCTTTTTCCGTCCCTGCTCCGCTACCAGTGGATGATATTTTGTAGACAAAAATATTGCTTATTCTACATCTAAGCTGTTAGTGGCTACTACCACAACATAACAAGCTTTACTTGACAATTGTTCATTATTTTATGTATTTATTCACTGTTATTTATTTATTTATTTATTTATCTATTTTCGGCGCGTGTGGCGCAGTGGTAAGAGGCTCGCTGCGCACGCACACGGTCGATGGTTCGATCCCGCGCCCACGGCCAACCAAGCCGTCCATCCCTCCGGGGTCAGTAAATTGGTACCAGAGGAGTCTGGGAGGATGAAGCCACTGATTTGATTCATCGGATGCCCCCCGCAAGTCACTGTACAGGGCACATACGCATTCAACGCCTCTACGATGATCAGATGAAGTCGAATGCGTGGCGCATCCCTCGTGACGGGATTGATCAACGCCGACCACTTTTATCCTTTATCTATTTTCATTTAGAAATATATTCCGAAATTTCGGAGCAGAACTAGCCGTGTAGTTCCACAAACACTATCAAAACATCGTAAATATGGAGCGAACGCAACGAATTATGACCTACGGTATTGCTCAAAAAAAAATCGGATGGTGCACCCGCTGAGGCACAAGGAATGTGAGAGTATCTACTATACTTCGGAATATTCGGAAATTTTTTTTGAATAATCGAATTCCAAATTTAATCGATTTTCAGGTTTTCCGAATAATTGAATTTCGAATATATTGGATTTTTCACTTCTATCAAACAATCGAATTTCGAATTTATTCGATTTTTGATTTTTTCGAATAATCAAATTTCGAATATATTCAATTTTCACTTATTTCGAATAATCGAATTTCGGATATATTCAATTTTCACTTATTTCGAGTTTTCGAATTTCGAATATACTCAATTTTCACTTATTTCGAATTTCCGAATTTCGAGTATACTCGATTCGTCATTTATTTCGAATTTTCGAATTTATTCGGTTTTTCAAATGAATGAAAGAAGAAGATGCACCGGCGCACCCACTGCCAGCGCCAAATGGGACCCGTCCCAGGCCAATTTTGCAAATTTGAGCGCCGGCGCCCACTTTACCCCATGTTGGACCCGTCCCAGGCCGATATCACCAATCTGAGCGCTGGCGCACCCTCTGGGCCACTCTGGTCCCGACCCATGCTAATTTTGCGAATTTGAGCGCCGGCGCACCCACTGCGCCATGTTGGACCCGTCCCAGGCCGAAATCGCCAATCTGAGCGCCGACACACCCATAAAGCAAAAATGGGGTCGAACGGAGGGAAAGGAGGGTCTCCGGGTACTCCGTACCAGCTCATCTTAGTGCTGGTACGATCGGAAGCTCTCAGGAACCTTATCCGGAAGCTAGTTCCCGGCCCGGTACTTCTTACCTACCGAAAATTCGTGAGCGGTGTCTCGGAAAGCTCTCAAGAAGCTGGCCGGTACCTGTGGAGCTTCCGGAAGGACTCAGACAATTCCGGGGGCGAAACCCCTGCAAATACCGTTCGGAACGAGCAGGGGGCAAGGGTAGGAACGAGCGTTCGGTCGTTTTCGCCCGATAATTATCGGAGTTCAGGCCGCTGTAGAGCCGCAAAAATGAGAGCTTTCATCTCTTTCAGCCCGAAAAGCATCCGTGCTTAGGCCGCAATGAGGCCGCAATTCATGGAGCTTTGATCCCTAACCAGGTAAACGCTCATCCCGTTCTGCCAAACACAACGTAATTTCTCATCAGCGTAATTTCTCATCAGAAATGGGAAAAGATCACTTTTGCAAGGTTGTTGCAAGTTTTCGTAGTGTTAGCTTTCATCTACCATCGACGGGATTCGAACCAACCTGGCCATTATCACGATTGATTGAGAGCCCGCTGCTTTATTCACTCGGCCATCCGTGCTGCTGGCGTTTTTCACTTCATTCACCCCTTTATTCATTATTATCCACTTTCACCATTCAACACTTCCAACCTAACCAGCCGTAAGGCTACGTTAGTCGGCTGGTCCACAGGTGATGGGTTATCGCCTGCCCCAGAATACTGCGCAAAAATATCTGCGTTTCTGCGTTAAGGACCAAGATCGTAGTCATGATATCGGCCTATTCCAGCCTCCGCGCTTTTATTCTCGTGAGATAGTGCATTATGTACTCAGACACTCGCGCCGGCCGAGCGGCACACGAATACCGGCCGAGCGGCCACCGGAAAACCGGCCCGGCCGGTTTTGGATGCACCGCTCGGCCGGAGATCGCCCACCGCTCGGCCGGAAGGCTCCAATTTACGCTAGCTCTGTTGGGTCTACAGAGATTCTGAATTCGCTTCTAGCCATAGCATCTGTACGCATAGTACCTGTGCGAGAACAAAAACCACCCATGCAAGAAAATAAAACAATTCTGCCTTTGGTTCCGCGTCCTTTCATTTGCCAAGATTCGAACCTACCTCACCATCGTTCTTCATTGACTGGTAGTCCACTGCGTAACCCAGTCGGCCATCCATGCTGCTACGGAGGGATTCTATCACTCTAGTTATAGCTTCATCCTTTCTGAGTTCATGATTTTATCGGTATGCTGGGCCACATTCTGAGCCTGTAGAAACCCAGTGTACCTGTTTTGGGGTTCACCTTGGGGTTTGCAAGTGTGACCAGTCCACTATGAGCATGTAGGGGTTTGCAATGAGTCTTTGAGTCTTGATTCGTATGCTAACGCGTACAGAGTTAATAATTACGTGATCAGTGGATTTGAGCCTAATGGGTATCTACACCGTATGTAGATGGTCCTCTCAACGTTGCTTTATCCCATACACGCTTTGTACGACGTCTTCGCACAACCAGGCGCCGGTACACACTTCCCCTCCCATATTTACAATGTCCTTGGGTGATGTTTTACTCAGTTCCGTTCACCGGCGTACCCATCACATATCAGCGGATTTGTTTTGAAAGCTAGTCCTCACTTTCCGGTACCACAGCGCTCGGCAAGCACCACAGAACTTGCTGCGCCGTGTGGTTTGCACTTTTTAGCGTAACTCTACACGCATTCTTCAGTAGTCCCTTCCCGCAGCTACTATTATTAATAGTACCTCTAATCACAAAAATCATCCGCGCGCCGCTCAGCCGATACGCATGAAATCGCGCGCCGCTCGGCCGGTAATTGGGCCGACATTTAAATTTAGGGGCGCTGCCCAGNCCTGTTATTGTTGAGTTGGTGTTATTAGGATAAACCTAAAACGAAATCCGTGTTGAGGAACAAATCCACACAAAGATTTGATCAATATCTGCTTGAGGGCATCGGCTAACCCCTCGCAATTCACTCCCCCTAGACATCCACGGCCTACATCCGTGCTTAGGCCGCAATGAGGCCGCAATTCATGGAGCTCTGATCCCTGACCAGGTAAACGCTCATCCCGTTCTGCCAAACACAACGTAATTTCTCATCAACGTAATTTCTCATCAGAAATGGGAAAAGATCACTTTTGCAAGGTTGTTGCAAGTTTTCGTAGTGTAAGCTTTCACCTACCATCGACGGGATTCGAGCCAACCTGGCCATTATCACGATTGATTGAGAGCCCGCTGCTTTATCCACTCGGCCATCCGTGCTGCTGGTCTTTTTCACTTCATTCACCCCTTTATTCATTATTATCCACTTTCACCATTCAACACTTCCAACCTAACCAGCCGGAAGGCTACGTTAGTCGGCTGGTCCACAGGTGATGGGTTATCGCCTGCCCCAGAATACTGCGCAAAAATATCTGCGTTTCTGCGTTAAGGACCAAGATCGTAGTCATGATATCGGCCTATTCCAACCTCCGCGCTTTTGTTCTTGTGAGATAGTGCATTATTTAAGCTAGAAAAGATAAGAAAAGACGGAGACTAGAAAAGCTAGAAAAGAGCTAGAAAAGACNTCGCCCGCCGCTCGGCCGGACTTGGCGAGCCGTCCGGCCGGCCACTCGAATTCGCCCGGCCCTCGGCCGGTGCGAGTGCCTGAGTAAGCTAGAAAAGATTAGAAAAGACGGAGACTAGAAAAGCTAGAAAAGAGCTAGAAAAGAGGGAGACGGCGCGAATGTGACGTATGTCGTGTGCTGCCAAGTCGCCCACGTCACAGCCGCGCCGCCTCTGGATCCCCGACTGCGTCAGCGGCCCCGTCGTTTTGGATAGACGGTACCTAGGTCAGAAAAAGCCACTAAAGGGGTCTACTTATCTGCACAACAATGGTGAGTGCAAGAAGTAGGCCGGAGTGGATGGGTGGTGTACCGGAGTGATTGTCGTTTAGTACTATAGTCAGAAGCCTAGAATTCAGCGCAAGATTTTTCTGCTTTTCTAGTCCTCTGCCCATCCCACCCTCGTTAAGCCGGAATATGTTGACGTTTAGGCCGCTTTTTGGGGATTTCATCCGGCGGTCAGTGGCCATGAAAAACGGGCCGATGCCCGACATTCTCCTTATTGCGAGCCGAACCCCGATGGTAGTGCATCAGCCCGATTCATGCTGCGTTCGGCCCGCTATTTGCCTGCAATGCTCCCTCGTTCAAACCTTTGGTCGGGGATTGGCCCGCGGATGGAACGGGATTTGCCCCTGCAATTGTCTGAGGAATGGCAGGGAGCCCACAGGAACTCGGTCGGAATGAATCCCGGAACATCGCAGCTGTAAACAGACCGGTTACGATATCGCGTTCGAATTCCAGGAAGCTGCCGGGTACCTATCGGCCATTCCGGAACTTCCGTGCATACCACCCCTGGAGTAACCAACCACTACAAAGTAATATCTAGCGGAATCTGTGGTCAGATCTACCACGTCTACTTCATCGAGTTTTCGTCGAAGTCGACTTCGAGTACAATCAAAGGCAATCTTCTGCTGGAGTAACCAACCACTACAAAGCAATGTCTGGCGAAATCTGTGGTCAGAGTGGCGAAGTCCGACTTCGGCGTTCGCGCGTTAGGCACCCAGGATCGTAGGAGAGCCTTGAGGTCTTGACGCTAAAAGCAGGAACCACGTTTCATTGGAAGTGGAGAGAGGAGAAGTTACGGGAACTAATGTCTAACCTTGGAAGGTGGCTTTTCTGGTATTATACATTGTTGGTGAACATTTTTTGCCCCAAAGAAGGCCTCCTTTGGAAGCGGCATGCGTGCCAGCTTCGTCACCTGATGACTGGCGTTCACGATAGCCGTTGACTGCCTCTAGTCGTAGTTGCAGACCATCGATCTGAACTTCGACGAGTAGTTTCCCTTCCCCCTGGGGTGAGCGCACGCAGACAGGTCCACCCACCATTGTCTCCAAGCCTAGTATCGTGTTAGACATGGACTGGACTACGGTGGCCATTTCTCTCACCACACTGTCCGACGACTGTGGTATCGACTTCGCACTACTTGTCAGGAAACGAGCCCGATTCATGTCGACACGCGCTTTGTGCAACACATTCTTGAGGAAATCCTACAACGCTAATTGGGACATCTTAGCAACAATAATGACACCCTTTCGTTGGTGAAGACGCCTCAGCAGTCAGAATGTTGACGTTTACGAAATGTCAACATTTTGACTGCTGAGGCGTCCACCACATGTGAGCCACCTTCACTTTATACAGTGAATAAGACATTGATTTGTGTCAGGTACTGATACGAGAGTTCTTCTCTAGGTGATTCGGTAGTTCTTATGAATCAGTAAGCTCCTTTAATGTCAATGTTAGATTCAGACTCAAAAGGGAACTAGCGGAGCTAGGCAGGACTGGACTCCGCATCAGAGATTCCACCGATACGGAATGGCTTTGCTTGCCTAAAATCATGAATGGCGTCGTCGACTTCAGCGTTGTGATGATTTTCGAATTAGACTGCTCTAATGATCAGTGAGTGGTTTAGGCATGCAAAATTTTGTACACTATTCCTCGCTGGAACTCGCAGTACGGATGCCACCTCTGCACCGTTTCCGGAGAGCGCATCGACCGAAGCCAGTCGTGGTACGTGAGATTTCCAATGCGTTCTGACCGTCGAACTCTTGCGAGCATCATCCACGACGCGTCACTTCGGCAGCATGGTTTGACCTGTGGGGTTTTTGTAATTTTGCGGCCATTGCTGTGTTACTCGAAGCAGATTTTGTTATTGCGATAACGATAGGCACCACTCAAATGATGGATCTCCTCACACCCGATCGCTCTCGAGGCGGCAAAAAGGAGAAGTTACAAGATCCGCCTGAAAGAATTGTGGCCGCCCTAGTTGGTGAGTGTGACGTAAAATGCAAAGACTTTTCCACCACAAGCAGTTGGTTCCCAGACTTTATGCTAGAAGCTACGGGTATCGGTCAACCGGAGTTGGAATGAGCCGCGGAGGAGCTGGTGGAGCACCCGACGCAGAAATTCTTCTTGGTCTCTAGGTTTTTCTTTAAAAACAACGTAATGATCAACTTCTATTCAGGTTTCGCTCGCGCTGGGCAAAAATGATGTGGAAAGGGTGGCTGCCCTCGACTACTGGAAAACCTGTAGGATGTCGTGGACGCCAACGTGCAGAGTATCCGTCGCCAAGGCTCTGTGAGTGTCTTCTTTACACCGTCTTCTTATCTTCTTCTCGAAAAAAAGACAAACCACTCTTTTCAGGGCCGACATTCGGCAGTACCGCATGGGACCGGAACGATTAGTTCCAAAACCGGTGGGTTCACCTACTCTACACTTGTACAATGACTTTTGGTGCGGCCGCCGCGGTGAGGGCAGTTTATACCAGATGCGATCGACTGATGCGCGCACGGCTACATGATGAAGAATAGGACCAATCGCACCAAAGTAGCAGATCAGACGCACGCGTTCACGGCACCGCACGATATTCCCGGCCTTCGTGCGGAATTTTCGTCCAAGCTTCGCATAAGCAAGCGAGGATACGAAAATACAATTCATCGACTTCATGACTCGGATATGAGGTGTTCATGGAGAAAAAAAATTTATTACGACGTTGTCGCATGAACCCGAAAGCTTTTTCCAAGAACAACACCGCTCACTACTAAAAGAAATGGGAAAAAACAGAGATCTTAGTCTTACAATCACTCTCACTTGCCAATCCTAGAGTTCCGTAGCGAAGTTCAGAAGTGACAAGTGGCGTTTGGTAAGATTGAAGTGTTTTGAATGTACGGCGTTGCTTCTTGTAGCAGGAGAATCTTTACGCTGTTGCAATAAAGAACCATACAGTAGAAATGTGTGACTTATCCAACGCCATTTTGCGTCCTTCAAGAGGCACCGTATGACAGTCACTGTTTTTTGAATCGAGTGCACTCTGGAGTTTCTTACTACCGTGAATCCACGGTATGTGTTTGATCTGTGCTCAAGCGTTTCAGGAATTGGAGCCCCATGTCATTTCGACTCCAATCCCGAAATGGACAGAATTGTGCCATTCGAGTGCTGTTCTGTCGCTGTTTGGTTGCTATCCGGTCGCTACTTGATTCCAATTTAATCCCTACATGGAAAGCGAATAGAGAGAGTTGGACCTGAAATGAAATGCGGCTCCAGTTGCCTGAGTGGCGGATCCCCAGTTGCCCGATATATATCCACACATTTCTGCGGTGGCGAGCTAGAGCGTCACAACTTCTTTGCCGAGCTCGCACATTCTCGCAGTGGATCCACACATGTTCGTGATGCACTCGCAACAACAATGTTTTCCACGGTGGATCTGCACATACCGCACAATAATCCCTCACATCTCCACATCGCTGGATCCGCAGAGAGCTAGTTTGAAGATCACTGCTCTCAAAAATATTGCACTCGTCACCACTCATTTTGCAGTCATTGAGTGGGTGCTCTGACCCTAGTAAGAAAATGTAGCCAGTACATCTTCATTTTACATTTGGCTTCAAACTTTTCTATTTCGTGAATCGTCTCACAAAACCTATTACACCACAGAGACAAATTATCTACTTGACCATCATTTTCTCCTGCGCATCCTTCAGAGTCTTCGTGAACGGCAGCATCAGTGGCTCAACAGCATAAACCTAAACACCAGTATAATCTCGACCACTTTTTCCACCACTGCAAGTCTTAAAACTACAGTAACGATTGCACCAGGGTATGAGAAAACGCTATACAAACTGCTTGTGTAAGCAGACTTATGTGCTCATCTGCAGTTGTCCGTGTCTGTCGTTCTTTTTTTTTCAATATTACTTCAATCCAAGCCAGTTAACTACTCGAATTAAAAACTGATTGTTCTTGAAAGCTCTTTCGTAAGACACCCTCTATTCACTAGGATATTACTCTTCCCATCTCAATCCCTCCTGCGATCGCCACTGCTGTTTCTTATCAGTGCTAGTGCCACATAGAATAGCGTTACGATTTACTCTTCTACCTTGTTATCAGAGTCAACGCCAACTTCACAAGTAGCACAATTTCGAATCGCCTTCTTGATCTGAACAGTCGTCAATTAACATTAATGGTAAACTATTGGTTACTTAGTGTTGCTGACTTGACAAAGCTGCTCAGCGGTAGTCCACGGACGGTTTCTTGCCACTTCTAGCGCGTGAGCGTTAGCAACGACGACGACAACGCTGTTCAAAGGAACTATTACCTATGTATTTGGAAATAATGACGAGCTATAGCACTGTCCCTCAACACATAATGTTGGTTTTTGATTCGTGGATTTAAGAAACTCTTCACTAACACCGCTGTATACAAGCGTACATATACAGACCGTTGCCGTTTTGTCTCCAACTGATACCATAATCGGCATTGCAACAACTGGAGCGTCATTCTTTCGTCATTTATGTCCTGTCTGTTTTAGTAATTGGCCCTACTTTGCCTTTTAGGCGAATCTATATAGACCCAGTCGTGCCTCCCACCCCCTCCTTGTTTCCTTCTCCACATCGCCTCGACTTCATAGACACCCATGATAATTTTGTCATGCCCGACATTTTGAGTTTTTCAGATTTTGAACAATGGTCTCGACAATTCTACGAAAGTCGCATCGCTGGAAGCACGACCGTTTCCAAGATAAAACGGATTGTTTGTCTCAAGGTTTTACCGGGATGAGTTATAGCCTGAAAAGAATGAGAGTTTCTATTTACATTCATTCCTTTTCGTGACTTAACTCGCTTTCAATTCCAAATCCTTCCATGACCAACATGCGTAACTCTGCCTCAACTCGCTTTCACTTCCAATTTCTTTTATGTCCAACCTCCGTAACTCTGCCATCTGTTCCTAACAGACAAAACTGTGACTATACGAAACCGTCTTTCATTTCTTACAATTTCGAGTAGCTTATCAATGCTTTTACTCTCACCGGAATGCAAATCTATGCTTATAACAAAATCTAAGAACAAGTTATAGCGTTTGCCGCCTTCAATGGATTCGTTAGCCCCATATGGGCTTGGCCCTCAATAATTACACTTTCTCAACAACTTTTCTGCAGCGATGCGTTGGAGAAGCATGATCATGGTAATGATTACTTACCTTTCTGATATTATGATATTATTTATTTATTTTATTATTTATTTTTATGATCTCTGTTCCTTCGCTCAGAAACGAGAGATCATACCTTTCCGAAGAGCCTGATATTTTTGTCAGGAAGGAGCTCAGACGGCGAAGGTAGTCCTCTGGAGATTCATTCTTTGGCAGCTGTGTAAGATGTGGTTTATATCCTTCCTGGACCGGGTATCCCATGGATGTGAGCTGAAAACAACGGGCACACCGGTATTTGTAACATGGTCTCAAGAGAGATATAAGTGCTTTGCCACCTGATTTGTAGTGAGCCAATTCTTGGAGCTTCCTTCGGGGCTTAGCTGCACCCAGTCGGAGAGAGCTGGTTCCACACAAATTGAAGCATGCGAGTCGGAAGCAGCACGTGCTATGCCAGCCGCTGTTTGGACACATCTCAGCTCCGGTGAGCAGTAAATCTTTAATACTATAATCAATTCAACCTAGGAATACTATAGTACATGCAACAGTGGCGGACGCAGAAGTGAGCGGGGAGCGAAGGCGTGGAAAAAATTGGAGTCTCCAACATTTCGGGGACCTAGACGGAAAATAAAATTAATAAAAATATTCATTTCAATAAAAAGCAAAGAATTTAATAAAAATATTAATTTCAATAAAAAGCAAAGAATAATCAGCATATAAAAGTAATAATAAAAATAAACAAATAAGAATAAACTAATGACCCGTGGCCGTCCCGTGGCCAAATGTGGCCGTTAAAGGCTGGCCAAATGGCGTCGGGAATTACCTTTTCCACCACTCATCGTAATTTTATAAAAACGAGGGTAGGTACAAAATGAATGCAGTATTTGTGTTTAGCATATCGAATAACCTCTATATGCAAAATTTGAGGGAGTTCTGAGAGATACCGTGTCTACAGTGAGCATGCAAAAAACGAAGGGATCTGTTGGTGGCCGAATCTGGCCGGCCAAAGGTGGCTGGCCACGGCCGCGAAGGAATTCGGTCCCAGATCAGACGCTGGCGCCCCTCACCCCGCTGGGGCACCCTTATCAAACCGTTGGGCCCGTCTCTGAGCGTTTCCCCAATTTTCGATGTCGATGCACCTTTCTCACACCGTTGGACCCGACTCCAGGCGTTTTCCCACTTTTGGACGCCGACGCACTCTTATCACACCGTTGGACCCGACTCGAGGCGTTTTCCCACTTTTGGACGCCGACGCACCCTTATCACACACATCGTTAGACTCGTCTCCAGACATTTCTCCGCTTTTGGACGCCGGCGCACCCTTATCACACCGTTAGGCCCAACTCGAGGCATTTTCCCAATTTTGGACGCTGGCGCACCCTTATCACACCGTTGGATCCGACTCGAGACGTTTTCCCACTTTTGGACGCCGGTGTACCCTTATCACAGCTGTGGACCTGTCTCCCCCACTCTGGGCGCCGACGTACCCTTATCACAGCGGCGGACCCGGATCCCCCCCCCACTTCGGCGCCGGCGTACCCTTATCACAGCGGCGGACCCGGATCCCCCCACTTCGGGCGCCGGCGTACCCTTATCGCAGCGGTGGACCCGCTGAGGAACGGTAAACCACTTGGGAATATGATTGGTGGACGACAGCCGCCTTACTGATCCTTCAATCTAGAATGAATGAATTTCGTGACACACAGACACGCACATACACATACTTACACACTTACACACAGAGTAAGCCCGTTATTATTATAATCAATTATCGGGAATGATGTTACTTAATAATATCGACCAATATTTTTGGAGGCATTCGAGGTGGAAATTCTAGCGAAGTGCTCTCTTCCGCTCAAGTAAAACAGCTTTGTATCTCCATGACAGTATGACCGTTCTAAATATACCGAACACTCGGCGGAAACTTGTGAATATCAAGCCCGAAATTTCTCCGCATCCGCTTATTTTTCTTTATTGGCTTCAACGTATTCCTGCTCGTCCACGGAAGTCAAATTTTGTCTTTCTAGCAAAAGGTTATGGTTCAGCGATGATCGAAGTTTAGCTGTAGACGTTTGCTGAGTACTTCAGAGAAAGTGATTATAGGGAAAGAACGGAAGGCTTGGAAGAAATTTGACCAAGTGCGTTGAGCTTCTATGGGAATGGGCAAAAATGTGAATTATTGGCTGGATGCGACTTCCTTTGTTTTAATTGTCCTTTCGGAAACTTTCCAACCCACCCTCGTAATAAAACTCGCATCCATGGTTTTTTATCTTAATAGAAGATACCAATAGAAAACCATGGAAAACATGTGTGACACACCAAATGTACTTTTCTAACCTTTTTTATTCTGCATTGCTCTCAAAGATGTTCGAAAAGGCTACGGGCTGATCATTAACTATATGTGAAGGAAAATTTTCCGCTATTGCTAAACTGAAGTCACAAACAGTTTTACCAGTGTTTTTCTGCCAAAATCGGGTGAAGCTACTCGTACATAGTATTGATACATTCAAACACTGGTTAATAAGCTTTGCAAACTGTCTTTTCAGATGAAAAGCTAGCAACGGGGAGCTGCTCCCTGCTAGGTAGGCCACGGGGAGTTATCTTGAGGGCCGGGGAGTGAAAATCTGAAAGGGACTTTTGTGGACATGAAATTACGGGGAGTTATCATGGTGGCGGGGGGGGGGGGGG
>JARK01000249.1:32236-57367 GCA_000688135.1 Ancylostoma ceylanicum | reverse complement strand
GGGGGGGGGGGGGGGGGGTGAAAATCTGAAACGGACTTTTGTGGATGTGAAATTACAGGGAGCTATACCGCGTGCGGTAAGCCTAGCTATAGGACGTTCATTTCAACAGCACCGATTTCTGCCGCGGTTGGGGATGAAGGAACTCTCCGGAAAAGGTGAGCGATAGCCGTTTCGAATTCGTTTTCTTCGTGCACTGACAAAAGGGAGCTAAGAGGTCTCCGGGGAGTCCCCGGGGTTTTTCGTGGATACGGCTCCAGATCTCTCCAATCACCGCTTTCCCCCCCCCTTTCCTGCAGACTTATTTATTTATTTATTTATTTATTATATACATAGGACTTATTATTATATTTATTAGACTTAGGAGGGAAAACCGGGCATCTCCACATCAAGGACCACTTTGAGATGCAACCTGCGAAGCTTTTCCGACCAGAGGCCGTGCTTTTGCTCAAAAATTGGCAAGAAGTCTGTCATAAGAGTAGTTGTCCATATATAAAGCAAGATTAAGACATTTTCAAAAATCCATACATGTGCAGACAATCTTTTCACCATTGCTGACGGAGAGGCGAAAAATACAAGACTAAAAACAATTTCGCTATGAATATAGTAGTTCAAAAAGCTAACCATGTATGGATTGTAGCCTGCTAATTTTATTCCTTTTCCGGTGAATTCTGCGGTAAAGTTTCCGTGTTCAGTAAGTGGTGGGTCATTTCTGAAGTGTTCCGCAGGACGCCTGAATGAGATTTCGAAAAGAAATTGTAGCTATACTTTTGGATATTCAGTTTCTACATGGCTTATGGTGTATGTGACATCACACTTTCTACGAGAAAAAGTGAGCACGATATTCCTTTCGTCACTCTTTTCAACCATTTTTTTGAACAAACGCCAAAAAACACACACCAGGAAGGAAGATGAGACGCACGCCTCAGTTGATTTTTTTTCCAAGTTTTTCTCACCAGTCGGGCCCACCGGTAACTTTTCTCACTAGTCTGGCTGTCTGGATTTCCGGACTTTTCCCACACACAGACCCACACAAACGACACCGTTGGACCTGCCTCTAGGCGGTTCTCCACTTTTCGATCTCCTTCCCTCTACCCTACTCCAGTACATTATACCCGTTCCTAACCTTTTAGATGCTCTAACTCAGACATTCGTGGGGGTGACGGGCAGGTAGGACCCCCATCGCTCCGCCCACTTTTCAAGTTGAGGGAGCATATCTGGACGTCCAAGAAGAGCAGAGCGTGCTGCACATAACCCTGGTCGTCCCCCCATCCACCGAAGCCCACTAACGCGTTGTGGGACAGCTGCGAAGGCACGTGGGGGAATGTCTTTTAATTGTCGGGGGTAGATGCCCCACGATTTTGGGTCCACCCCCAGGTACAACTGGGGGTGGACCCATTTCCACCTGCATTCCACCCCCACGAATGTCTGAGAATGATCATCACCACTGAATAATCGCAGAATTTCATGACGGCTCAGACATTCGTGGGGGTTCCTCAAAACCGATTTCCATGGAGCTTCAGCATGCCTACAGGACTCGCTATTCCCTGGCCTTACATAATTGATGGGTTATCAAACTATTTCTAGTGAACATTAGATTTACACACAATGGAAAGTAACTGCAAAAATTATGCAAAGGTAGTTGGGGAGCATAGGCTTATGCATACGCTTAAGCTGTAACTGCTTACGCCTAAAATTTTATGCTGATTGAGGGCACCATCCACATTGATACCTACATGCAGGTTTGGTAGTGTAATATTAGCTTCCTTCCAACTGTTTAAAGTAAAACTTGTTTCCAAGTCTGAAAGATGGCGCGCTCCGGGAACAGCATTCGTCGTTCGCGACGATGCGTACGAGTTGTCTTATTGGGTGCCACTCTAGCGGAGGAGGGTGGAGATGCAATCGGATACGGTAGTTGCAGCTGATGTTGCCTACGGGAAGGTGCGAGCAAGGTGCGAGATGACCCTGTTAATTGTCGAGCGCACCTCCTTCTATACACCCACACCAACGCAAACAGTGTGATAGGACACGAGAATTTGCAACACTTTGTTACCATCATTTTTATTCATTTTCTTCACAGCGACGGTGTCGCTGTGGAGTATGCCACGGGCATAAAGGTGAATGTGAATAGGAAGGTTCATTCGAACAACAATGGAAAGGACAGAGAGTGGGGAAGAGAATAATGAGCAGGTACAGTCCTTCTCAAAAAGATAGAGAGATGGCGCCTGCGGTTTCTTAGCGTCGCGGTTGCAGAATTGCGGCGGTACCTACTCGACCCTCTCACTTACAGCATGCTCTCTCAGCATACCTCGTTCAGGTCCCCCCGCGATGGTGCAGTCGCGCAATCCGTCTATCTTTTTGAGAAGGACTGTAGGTGTAGAAGCAGAAGGAGAGCATGCAGGAGAGTAAGCAGCAATGGATATCCGCGTACCCCTTGCGTAGGACTGGACCCGTATCATCTCTCAATGCCGGCACACCCTTATCACATCGTGGAACCCGCCTCAAAGCGTCTCCCCACTTTCGGCGTCGGCGCACCCTCATCACAGCGTCGGACCCGTCTTCTCCTACTTTGGGCGCCGGCGTGCTTTTATTACAGTGACGGACCCGTCTCCCCCACTCTGGGTGCCGGCTCACCCTTATCACAGCGGCGAATCCGTCTTCCCCATCTTGTGACGTTTCTCCACGTTTGCGTACAGTTGCACGCTTCTCACATTGCTGAACCTGGCTCCACCACTCCATCTGAGCGCATGCGCACCTTTACTACATCGTTGGACCCGCTGAGGACACGTAAACTACATGGAGATATGATTGGAGTATGATCATCACTTATAATAAACTGGGGACGGGTCCACTGATGTGATAAGCGTGCTCTGGCACCCAAATTGGGGGGAGCTGGGTCCGCCGCTGTGATAATGGTGCGCCAGCGCTCAGAATGGGGGGAAACGGGTCTACCGCTGTGATAAGGGTGCGCAGGCGCCCAAAGTGGGAAGACGCTCTGAAGCGGGTTTCACTGTGTGGAAGGGTGTGCCGGGATTCAGAGGTATGAGAAAATGAAAGAATGCACATACACGAGTCCAATCCTACGCAAATATCCATTGCGGCTTTCTCTCCTACGTGCTTTTCTTCCTCCCCTGCACCTACTTGCTCATCATAACCTTCCGCAGTCTCTGTCCTTTCCATGCGTGTCTGAATGAGACACCCCCTTCATTCTTTTCACATGCAGCAGTAGACTCCTATCACTTCAAGGCAGTGTGTCAGGTCGTTTTGGGTATCGAGATGTCAACGGAATTCGATTCTTCTCGACGTGCTGATTCCAACGATGTACTTGAAGAAAAAGTGGTCAAAAACCCTACTTTCAAGGCAAAATGTGATTTTGACATGGACGAGTTTGCCACACCGCAAACAACGAGGAAGCGGCGAGAAATTGAGAATGTTTATCGGAATGAACTCCTCAGCAGCAGCTGTTATAGACAGAACACGTGTCTCCGTGTTGGAAAACAATGCCGTACCCTCAGTGAGCTTCCATTGCGGAATGAAGTCTCTCGTACAACCGGCCGAGAATTTTGGAATTCTCGGCCAAAGGATCTCGTATTTTTCGGGGTTTTCGACGTCTTCTCGAAATTTAAAGTACATCTATGTGCTCAGCAGCCCGAATATGTTCAAATGATGAGAGGTTGTAACGAGCTGATACACTTCCTTTAACTACCACAACAGCCAGCTAAACATAGATCATTCCAAGAGAATATTTGCACCGAATCGGTTACATCCAAACATTCACAGCCCCCAGGGCCTACCAAAGAGCGTCACTTAATGGAGATGAGAGAAAGTCTGGCGGATTTGAAAGAATTTCAGGAGAGCGTTGAAACCATTTGAGAGGGATATAGGTATCCCTCAAAAGGTTTTCACGGTTTTCTTTGCATTCACTGTGAAGTATGGGAGCGAAGCGAGCATCAGTAGAAGTCTGAATGTTCGGCGTCAGCCGGACGGCCAGACTGCTAGCTATTATAAGAAATGATACGACGGGCAATATGCTTTTCAGAATAGCACGCCAGCAAACTACGCAAGGCATTCCTGAAGAGAAATATGAAGTATTTGGACCCCAGAAGGGGTGTAGTTTCCCCTTCTGGAAAGGGCGCGCTCCTGGCTAGAGCTAGTGGCGCAGGCCCCATCTTACATACTTTCCATAGCTGGAGGGCTGGCGCGCATGGTTGGTGCCTCTCTAACCTCAAACAAAGGCAAAATCCATTGTGTGTATGTTCACTTCCCCCTCCCCCTCTTGCATTCCTCAACAAAAAAAACCTACTTGGGAATGGTTGCCGGCATATTCAGGTCGTAAGGTTGGTAAACTTCGCCTCCTCCTTTGTAGGTAAGCCTCAACCACTGGGGGAACACTTCAGCCACGGTTTCACCATGAGAAACTGCAAACATAAACTTTATCGTTGTGCGTGTTGTTGTTGCGTTTTTTTTTTGGACAACGAAGGTAACATTCTAATGAGCGCATGCGTCACATGTGCACAGTAGTCAAGTAAGGAATGTCAGATTTTCCAAAGATCTGTTTAACAGTCGGTATATTTTGGGTGTGGCGGTGTGGCGCAGTGGTAAGAGGCTCGCTGCGCACGCACACGGTCGATGGTTCGATCCCGCGCCCGTGGCCAACCAAGCCATCCATCCTCTCCGGGGTCGTAAATTGGTACCAGAGGAGTCTGGGAGGATGAAGCACTGACTTGGTTCATCGGATGCCCCCCGCAAGTCACTGTACAGGGCACATACGCATTCAACCCCTCTAGGATGTTCAGATGAAGTCGAATGCGTGGCGCATCCCTCGTGACGGGATTGATCAACGCCGACCACTTTATCCTTATATTTTGGGTTCCACTTGATGAATTTTTAGTTTAAATTACACTATGAAGATATGTTCTTTTCCTTTAGCTTTTGAGAAGGATCAATTTTTGATCAGCTTTTGAATTTTCGTTTGAGGGTGAAACTGCTCGAAGGCTCGTCGTACCTTCTTTAAAAAAACGAGTTTAACCGTGGAGCTATTAGTAATAATTAATAATTATCTAATTAATAACCCAAAGAATGGTTGAAGTATTAAGTGCCTGATAATTTTGCTAAGCAGCTTTTTTTTTTGTAAAACTCCTTTATGGTGATGTAAACCTACATACAAAATGAACTTTGTCATGATCTAGAATAACGATGAACTGCAAGTGGTTGCGAAAGCGGATAGGTTTCAAAATAGCCTAATAGCAGGGTTTGATGTCCATAATCCGAAAGTGTTGAGGTATGTGAGGCAATTCGACAATACACATAGAGTAGCTCAATGAGTGAATTCTTCAGTTTTACACTTAAAAATCGATGCAATTTCCAGACCATTTTTTGCAAAATGTCGCTTGAAGGCAGCACACATGATATTTTTCATGCCTGAAATTTTGAAGGTTCTGGAAGGTCCCATTAACTACATAAGCTGGACCGCCGAAGGTATCTGCATTCCCAGAATATAACAAGTTGGGCAGGGTAACCTTGTATTTAGAGACGAGTTGTAGCAGGTCCCTTTATAATTGTTACTGATGTCTGTGATCGTTTCTTTCCACTAAGATCATTCATTTTTTCAAGAATAGTGTGAAATTCCTCTGTTTAGCATTTAAACTTCACAGAAAGTCGCTTTATCCATTTTCCATCAAAATCTCCGTCTAGGCAACATTCTCTTTTCTTTTCACTCGTGATTTTGTTCTTCCATAGAAGCTGCGAAGAGTCAGTTGGCCCAAGAAAGGAGCTGGCAATGAAAGCATAGTCATCGCTCTCATTGATCTACATTAATTGAGTAACTCAGCTCTGCTGTAACGCAACGAAATAGGGTGTCCATTTTTCATGTTTGCCAAGTTCCGACAGAGATGGCTAAGCTCCCCATAGTCAAAATCCTAAGATTATGCTAAACCTTGATGACGAGCTTCTGAGCGATGCCCTTAAGCACCACGCTGAAAATCCACCTGCCACTAAAGGCACTAGCCAAAGCGTGACCACAATTCCCTCCAGGTTTCTGCTTCTGCTAGAAAAAATTCTAGAATGATTCTTGCTAGAAAAAATGTCTTGCTTTTAACGTGATTTAACGTGACCAGGGCGGACCCGTATTTTCTAATTTTCTCCTCTGCCTGGCCCAGGCGGACCCGTACTCTGTCGATTACGCTACTGCCTGGGCAAGGCGGACCCGTAGCCTGGAGTTTTCCTCACTCCTTGACCAAGAAAGACCCATAGCTTGGCGTTTTCAGCACTGACTGGCCAACAAGGCGGACCCGTACCCTGTAGTTTCCCTCACTGCTTGGCCAAGGAGGGCCCGTACCTCAAAGTTTACGCTACTGCCTGGCCAAGGCGGACCCGTAGCCTGGCGTTTCCACCAAGGCGGACCCTAACATAGTATTTTCACCACTGCTTGGCCAGGGCGGACTCGTATCCTGGAGTTTTCCTGACTGCTGGGCCAAAGAGGGTCCATACCCTGACGTTTACGCCACGGCTTCGCTCAGGCGGTTCCGTACCCTGACGTTTACTACATCACTGCTTGGTCATGGCTGACCCATACCCTGACGTTTACGCCACGGCTTCGCTCAGGCGGTTCCGTACCCTGACGTTTACTACATCACTGCTTGGTCATGGCTGACCCATACCCTGACGTTTACGCCACGGCTTCGCTCAGGCGGTTCCGTACCCTGACGTTTACTACATCACTGCTTGGTCATGGCTGACCCATACCCTGACGTTTACGCCACGGCTTCGCTCAGGCGGTTCCGTACCCTGACGTTTACTACATCACTGCTTGGTCATGGCTGACCCATACCCTGACGTTTACGCCACGGCTTCGCTCAGGCGGTTCCGTACCCTGACGTTTACTACATCACTGCTTGGTCATGGCTGACCCATACCCTGACGTTTACGCCACGGCTTCGCTCAGGCGGTTCCGTACCCTGACGTTTACTACATCACTGCTTGGTCATGGCTGACCCATACCCTGACGTTTACGCCACGGCTTCGCTCAGGCGGTTCCGTACCCTGACGTTTACTACATCACTGCTTGGTCATGGCTGACCCATACCCTGACGTTTACGCCACGGCTTCGCTCAGGCGGTTCCGTACCCTGACGTTTACTACATCACTGCTTGGTCATGGCTGACCCATACCCTGGCGTTCACGCCACTGCTTAGCCAAGGCGGACCCGTAGGCTGGCGTTTTCACCACTGACTGGCCAACAAGGCGGACCCGTACCCTGTAGTTTCCCTTACTGCTTGGCCAAGGAGGGCCCGTACCCTAATGTTTACGCTACTGCCTAGCCAAGGCGGACCCGTACTCTGTGGATTACGCCACTGCTTGGACAAGGCGGACCCGTATTCTGGAGTTTTCCTCACTACTGGCCAAGAAAGACCCGTAGCTTGGCGTTTTCAGCACTGACTGGCCAACAAGGCGGACCCGTACCCTGTAGTTTCCCTCACTGCTTGGCCAGAGAGGGCCCGTACCCTAATGTTTACGCTACTGCCTGGCCAAGGCGGACCCGTAGCCTTGCGTTTCCACCAAGGCGGACCCTACCATAGTATTTTCACCACTGCTTGGCCAGGGCGGACTCGTATCCTGGAATTTCCTTCATCGCCTGGCTAAGGCGGGCCCGTACTCTGTGGATTATGCCACTGCTTCGCCAAGGCGGACCCGTATCTTGGAGTCTGCCTCACCGCCTGGCTAAGGCAGACTAGAACTCTGTGCATTACGCCACTGCTTCGCCAAGGCGGACCCGTATCTTGGAGTCTGCCTCACCGCCTGGCTGAGGCGGACTAGAACTCTGTGCATTACGCCACTGCTTCGCCAAGGCGGACCCATAGCCTGGAGTTTTCCTCACTTCTTGGCCAAGAAGGTCCCGTAGCTTGGCCTTTTCACCACTGTCTGGCCAAAACGGACCCGTACCCCACTGCTTGGCTATGACGGACCCCTACCCTGGCGTTTTTCTTGCTATTGGGCCACCGCTGACACATCTCTCCATCGGGTGCCAGTATTTCAGCACTTCTGCATCGGCGGAGCAGTATCCTGATGCCATCCTCACTGCTGGATCAGAATGAACCCATCCTGTGAACTCGTGTTCTGACGCTTTTCTCAACATTCCATCGACGGACCCGCATCCGTACGTTTTTTTAACTGCTTGGCCAAGGCGGACCGGCATCCTTGAATTTTCCTCACTGTTTGGCCAAGGCCAGCTCCCGCGACGGTTTACCGCCTCACAGGGGCGCGGGGGTGACACTGGGCGTCCAACTTCGATGCACAGCGGAGGTACAGACGCTTTCTATTTCCTGCTGGTCAAAATTGCGCTCGGGGGCTCGAATAGCATTGAAATGTCATCTGTGGTTACTCTGTGTGCCTAATGTGCTCATACATCCTCCAGCAGGGTCTCCCAAGCTGAGAAGGGGTTCGACTTTTCCAGGCAACTGGAAGCCTAGCTAAGAGTAAACCACTGTCAGGAGTCTCCACCGGCTTGGCAGTATCAGTCGCAAGGTGGCTTCCCTGATCCACTTAGGTCGGCGACTACCTGTGGTGATAGCTGCAGCACGCCGCGGCAGGGCTGCTCAGTATGGGGAAAACGTCTACTTGCCTGTCCAGCACACTTTCTGCCTCAGTACCCCGCACACCGCGCTTTGCCGTCTCAGACGTCGGACGGTACGGCAACCGGTGAGAGGCGATCAAATCTCGAGTTGCGCAGGACCTCTTTGATTTCGGACCAAGGCCACAAGGGCACGACACGCCATGGAGACTGTTTCATGCTTTGCACATACAACGCCAGGACAGTCTCCACAAACGCCGACCTCCACGCTCTTCTCGAAGCTGGAAGACGCATCAAATTCCACGTAATAGCTCTGCAGGAGACCAAAAGTAAGAAGAATGAAGTTCGACAATTAAATGACGGAACCCTCATCATTCGTGGAGAGAAGTTTCCGTCGCGAAATGTTGGAGGTGTTGGGTTTGTCGTGCATCCATCTGTCGTCCATCTCGTCGATTCACACGAAATCCTGTCACCTCGTCTAGCCATTCTCCGCCTTCACCTTCCACGACGAAAGTCCATCAGCATCATCAACTGTTATTCACCAACACTCACAGCTGATGAATCGGAGTTGGACACCTTTTACGAGAGGAAAAGTCCTTCTACAAATCCGTTGTTGGTGACTTCGATGCTCAACTCGGGAAGGCTGAAGATGACGAGTACAGGATAGGAAGGTTCGGACTGGGAGATCGGAACGAAAACGGCAATCGTCTCGCAGGCCTTTTATCCGCCGCACGCCTTTTTCATGGTAACTCCGTTTTCATGAAGAAGGACCATCGTCGGTGGACATGGGAGTCACCCAACGGTACGACTCACACGGAGATCGACCACATACTAACTAACCGAAGGTGGTGTCTACTCGATGTATCAGTAGTGCCGTCATTCTGTTGTGGATCGGATCACCGTCTCCTCCGTGCAAAGATACGATTTAGCTGCACGATAGAGAAGAACGTCTGTCACCGCGGAGGAGGAAAGAGAGCAGTCGTGTACGATGGTGCCGTCCTCGAAAAAGCCCTGTCCGAACTAGACTGGCACATTATGGAGGATCCAACCGAAGACTACGATCTGCTTCTCCAGAAACTGCAAGCCTGTGCCGAACGCGCCTCAACACCTCAAACGACGAACTTGGAACGCATATCAATAGCTACCAAGGAATTACTTGAGAGAAGAAGGGCTTTGAGGCTCGATCCGAATGCATCACACATCGAACAGCTGGTTGCCAATGCCTGTTGTAGAAGAGCCTTGCAGGAAGATCTTCAAAAGCACAGGCGGAAGAAGATTTTGGAGGCAGCAGAAGGAAGGAGAAGTCTGAAGAAGTGTCGAAGAGACCTCCGTGATCACAACATTCCGCTGACTGCATTACTGAATGAAGAGGGGATCGTAACATCCTCCCGTCGTGAAATGGAAGCCATCACGGAAAGGTTTTACACAAATCTTTTTCGTTCCTCAGTTCCCGTGATGAACCCCAACATCCCCGCTGGTGATGAACCACCTCGGATTCTTCCCGCAGAAGTCCGCGTTGCGATCCAAAGCATGAAGCCAAGCACAGCTCCAGGCCCTGACCGTATATCAGCCGATCTCTTGCGAGCTGGAGGACATCATCTACATGTGATCCTTGCGGAACATATGTCATCATATCTCAGAAAGGAAAGAATCCCGAACCAGTGGAGAACCTCGCGCACTGTCCTCATTCACAAGAAAGGTGACAGGGAGGACCTTCGGAACTATCGTCCGATATGCTTGTTAAGCGTGCTTTACAAGCTTTTCACGAAGATCATTCTCACACGAATATCGAGAACCTTGGATGAAGCCCAGCCGCAAGAACAAGCAGGATTCCGACAGGGATTCAGCTGCATGGACAACATCCAAACCGTTTCGAGGGTCATAGAGGTTTGTCGGGAGTATCGCTTACCTCTCGTCCTAACCTTCGTCGACTACGAAAAAGCATTTGACAGCGTTGAGACAAACGCCATATTGTCAGCATTAGTTGATCAAGGAGTGGACGCGTCGTATGTGAGGACATTAGCCGACTGCTACCGTCAATGCTCTACAACGGTGCAGCTCTTCCAGCGCCCCATAACCATACCAATTGCGAAGGGAGTGCGACAAGGCGACACTATATCGCCGAAGCTGTTTACCGCCGCTTTGCAGTGGGCAATGAAATCACTCAATTGGGACGAAAGAGGGATTCGAGTTGATGGAAGATTCCTCTCAAACCTTCGTTTTGCAGATGACATCGTCCTCTTTTCGAGAAGTACCGAAGAAGCACAGGCGATGCTTAACGAGTTAAACGAAGTAGGGAAGAAGATAGGGCTGCGGATGAATAGGACAAAAACCAAGTTCATGAAGAACGCCTTCTGCGATGGAGAACGAATAGAACTTGAAGGGACTCAGATAGCAGAAACGATGTCCTATGTGTACCTCGGACGCTCATTGAACATGGAGAATGACCTCAAAGAAGAGCTGGGTAGAAGAAGAAGAGCAGCGTGGGCTGCGTTCGGGCCTCTCAGGGAAGCCACTGACCAACTGACAGACCACGAACTCCGCGCTCATCTCTTCGATTCGACAGTACTCCCAGCGCTCTGCTATGCTGCCGAGACGTGGTCGGACACAGCGGCCACGTTAAAGTCACTTCGCACCGTGCACAGAGCGCTTGAGCGATGTCTTCTGAGGTACAACCGGCGCACACAACTGCAAGCCGGACTTCGCAGTTCCGATTTGAGACGGATATCCCGTCTTCACGATCCGGCGGAATACGTATCGAAAGCTAAGCACCGATGGGCCGGTCATATAATGCGAAGGGAAGATGATAGATGGACAAGACGAACTTTGGAATGGATCCCAAGAGAAACAAAACGACCTCGAGGGAGACCACCAACGAGATGGGCAGATGTTTTCGCTGCACGGATGGACCAGCTGAACGCTCAGCTGGAAACGAGTCAAAATTCTCGACGGCGTCGTCCACGATGCTCCTGGATGACAATGGCGAAAGAAAGAATCGAATGGAAGCGATGCTGGGGCCCGCACGACAAGTGAAGACGGGCCATCTAAGTATCTAAGTAAGTAAGTTTGGCCAAGGAGGACTCGTACCCTGATGATGACGCCACTGCCTGGCTAAGGCAGACCCGTAGCTCGGCGTTTTCATCACTGACTGGCCACCAAGGCGGACCCGTGGCCTGGTGTTTACGCTGGCCAGGGCGGACTCGTATCTTGGAGTTCTCCTCACTGCTTGGCCAAGGAGGGCCCGTACCCTGTCCAATACGCAACTGCTTGGCCAAGAAGGGCTCGTACCCTGACGTTTACGCGACTCCTTGGGCAAGGACGGGCTCCGCATGCTGGCTCTGGTTGTCTGCTTCTGCCAGAGAACTCGAGAGAACTCGAGTGCCACGAACTCGAGTTCTATATTTCTTCTTTTTTGATCACGTCTTCTTGCTATTTTGATTTTTCAATATTATCTACACTACAGTACTTATGTTATTCCTACACCGTAGGTTAGGTAGAATGGATCTCTTGGGACTTTATGTATTCCCGAGGGCATTCAAGGAGCTCGAGTTACTTCCTCTTTGCGATAGCGGAAGGCGATAACAAAGCAGTAAAAACCACTTGAAAAGAAATCTATTCTACTTGAACAGAAGTTGCACGAGGACAGTACTTGTGCAGCATAAACCAAAGAGTTTGAAAAGCATAAACCAAGAGGTTGCAAAACTAATTACTTATAAGCAACATGACTTGCTCTCTCATTCAGTGGTAAACATCTCAGTAAAAAAGCTGAGCAGGGAGTCCATTAAAGTGATAGAAAACAGCTCGAAACCATAGTTTTACAACCAATCATTAGGGTGTAGAATTATGAACAGGCGGTGCTTTTTCTCATTTTTAGAAGCGTGTTGTTGGAGACCCACCCTCACTTGTTTACACGTATAAACGTGTTTCAAGGAGCAAGTAATCGCGCATTCATGGGAATATAAATCGCTTGAAATTCTTCAATTTTAGGTCTCAAAAAATCGAAAAATGGCATGATTCCTTTTACTAAAATTGCGCCACCTAGAGCTGCCACTTCATTGCCCAATACTCCTGGCTTACTGCTAACAGGCTACGTGTACCCCTGGCTACATGTACCCCTAACTGGCCACATATACCTCAATACCCTTGGCTTATTACTAAGAGGCTAGTCGCGGCTGAGTTGCTTTTGAAGCGGGGAAAATTTCAAAAACCGTGAAAAAGTCGCGATTCAGACGAGCACTTATTTGGACTTGCTGCTCGGTGAATTTTTCAAGAGGAGAACTAGTTTCCTGTGGGGGGAATGGAGTGAGGTAACTGAGGGTAACCGTTCTGTTCTGCTATCGTTTTTGACGATGATTTTCGTTCAATGCCAACGTGCATCCATAGTTTTACACCCTAATCGAAGGTACGCGTTACCTGTTTAGGCTTGGGTCAATTCTACAACTGAAAAAAATGCTAGCTGAAAACTAGTTCTTTCTTAGGAAAACTACGAAAAACATAGTATGACACTCGAAACGTACATTTCTAACATTTTATACTGTATAGCTTGAAAAGATGTTTGAAGAGGCTACGGACTGATCAGTAACTATATGTAAAGGAAAACTTCCCACTGTTGGTAAAGTAATGCCCCAAAAAGTTTTACCAGTGTTTTCAGCCAAATTCTGATCAAACTACTCGCACATAGTATTGGTACATTCAAACAGCGGCTAATAAGCCTTGCGAATTGCATTTTTAGATGAAAAACTAGCAGCGGGGAGTTGCTTCCTGCTAGGTAGGCCACGGAGAGTCACCATGACTGCCGGGGAGTGAAAATCTGAAAGGGACATTTGTGGATATGAAATCACAGGGAGGTGAGCCGCGTGCGGTAAGCCCGACTATAGAAAGTTCATTCCGAGAGCACCGATTCCCGCCGCGGTCGAGGATGAAGGAACTCCTCGGAAAAAGGTAAGCGATAGCCATTTCGAATTCATTCTTACCGCATACGAATGAAAGGGTGGTAAGAGATCCTCGCAGCGAGGCTTCGCGCGGCGAAAAGGGACTTGCTCCCCGCGGTGCGGCCACCTGCGAAGAGAGCGATTTCAAAAATGAACTGTGAGTAAACACAAGGATGGGGTCAACTTTATCATTTCTAGAGCTCATTTCTAAGGGCTGTGGCATACTTTACAGCGACACCGTCGCTGTGAAGAAAATGAATGAAAATGATGATAGCGAAGTGTTACACGTTCTCATGTCTTATCACACTATCTTACTTCTTCTTAATTGGCACTTCATGTGTGTGTGTGTGTGTGTGTGTGTGTGTGTGTGTGTCTGTGCACGAGAACCAGGCCCTGTCGCCAAAAACTAACGACACCATCGTGTTCAGCCGGTCGAGTTATGTACGAAAATGTGGTAAATTTTGATTTTTACCTTTATTTACAGGTGTTTCGGGCCACTTTAGTCATGTTCAGACATGTTAAGTTCTCTCAATGGCCGACCGTTGTGTTTACCACAGTCGGAATGAATGAGATAAGCCCAGACTGCATAAAAGAGATGGGCCGGGTAGGATGTCATTATATCGAAGAGGAGGAGCCAGAAAGGCGAAGATGGACACGGATGAGGGGCGAGCGAGTACTGCCGCAGTAGGGCTGCGTCGGGGTCTGGAAATGGAGATAACGCTTTGCAAAGGGTCCACTTCCGTGGCAATGGTGCGATGGTTTCTGAAAGTAGAGAAAAGCCTGGAGAAGGGTCCAACGTTGAGATAAGGATGGTGAGCCAGCATCGAAAAATGGGGAAACGCCCGGAAACGGGTCCAACGTTGTGATAAGGGTGCGCCGGCGTCGAAAAGTTTGGAAACGCCTGTGGACGGGTCCAACGGTGTGATAAAGATGCGCCGGCGTCCAAAAGGTGGAAAACGCCTGGAAACGGGTCCAACGTTGTGGTAAGGGTGCCCCGGCGTTCAAAAGGTGGAAAACGTCTGCAGACGGGTCCAACGTTGTGATAAGGGTGCGCCGGCGTCGAAAAGTGGGGAAACGCCTGTGGACGGGTCCAACGGTGTGATAAGGATGCGCCGGCGTCCAAAAGGTGAAAAACGCCTGGAGACGGTCCATCGGTGTGATAAGGGTGCGCCGGCGTCGAAAAGTGGGGAAACGCCTGTGGACGGGTCCAACGGTGTGATAAGGATGCGCCGGCGTCCAAAAGGTGAAAAACGCCTGGAGACGGTCCATCGGTGTGATAAGGGTGCGCCGGCGTCGAAAAGTGGGGAAACGCCTGTGGACGGGTCCAACGGTGTGATAAGGATGCGCCGGCGTCCAAAAGGTGAAAAACGCCTGGAGACGGTCCATCGGTGTGATAAGGGTGCGCCGGCGTCGAAAAGTGGGGAAACGCCTGTGGACGGGTCCAACGGTGTGATAAGGATGCGCCGGCGTCCAAAAGGTGAAAAACGCCTGGAGACGGTCCATCGGTGTGATAAGGGTGCGCCGGCGTCGAAAAGTGGGGAAACGCCTGTGGACGGGTCCAACGGTGTGATAAGGATGCGCCGGCGTCCAAAAGGTGAAAAACGCCTGGAGACGGTCCATCGGTGTGATAAGGGTGCGCCGGCGTCGAAAAGTGGGGAAACGCCTGTGGACGGGTCCAACGGTGTGATAAGGATGCGCCGGCGTCCAAAAGGTGAAAAACGCCTGGAGACGGGTCCATCGGTGTGATAAGGGTGCGCCGGCGTCGAAAAGTGGGGAAACGCCTAAAGACGGGTTCAGCAGAGTGATAGGGGTGCGCCGGCGTTCAAAAGCGGTGTAACGCCCGGGAGACGGGTCGAATAGTATCATATAAGTAGGAAGGACGTCCGCCGACTGTTTCACAGCTGTGGAAAGGTGGTTCGAAGCCAGAAAGCTCTAAGGTGCGAAAAACGGGAGTTTTATTGAATGTGGGATGGCAGGCATAGTGTGAGGGAGATGTCATAGGAAGAACGCGAGCGAAGCGAGCACAAAAAGAAGCCTGAGAGTCCGGCGTTAGCCGGACGATCAGGCTGGTTTGCATTGAATAGCATGTTGATGCAGGATCAGTTGCATGAGAACTTTTGGTGGTGAACGGTCACAGCGACAGCGTCGCTGTGAAGCATGCCATATTCTTAAGAGTATCCCCAGACTCCGCCGGCGATCGTGGCCATCGCCACGATCTCCGGCGGTCGCCACATGGATAAAGTGAATGAGGAAACCCCAGACGAAAGATGGATGATAATCAAAGGGGGGTGGCAATCGATAGGCATCCTTCCCATTATCGCCATCACTCACATCGCCACTTCATTGTGGGCACATCCTCGAGAGTACCGGCGATGAGCTCCGTTTGGCAGCGTTCCAGGCGATCTACGTGGAAATCGATACGTATCATTTCCACGATACTTATCTCTTAAATGGCTGGTTCATTTTGATTCATTTCGAACTGGCGAAGTCTGGGAATACTCTAAGTCATCGGGGTCCTAATTAGTGTGAGCGATTACACCAAGGATTCACTACTTAAATGAATGCAGATAGATAATCAGACTAATCAGACTACAGTAGAAGCTAACAATAAGATGACTAACAAGACTTTGACAAGGGTGGGATATTCTGGGGATAACGGTGGGCCAACCGCCAGTTGGGGGTCCATCGTGGGATAACGGTGGGCCCACCGTGGTACCAAAGTTCAAAGTAGCCCAGTTATGTCTACACATTGGTATTCGAACGAATATTTTCGAACAAATATTCGAATAATTCGAAATTTCTGTCATTCGAATATTCGAATAATTCGAAAAATGCTAAAATTCGATTATTCGAATATTCGAATTATTCGAAAAGTCCCAAAACTCCACTATTCGAATGTTCGAATTGTTCGAAAAGTCCCAAAATTCGATTATGCGAATGTTCGAATTACTCGGAAAATCAAAATACTCGATTATTCGATTTATTTGAATATTCGAAAGAAAAATTCGAATACCAATGTATAATGTCTACGCTTCGGCGAAGACTCGACGAGCCACACGTTACTCGTCTGGCCGGCTGAGACCCGGTGGAAACCGTGGCCCGGCCATCGGTCAGGCGAGATGCGTGGAATGCGGTCGCGTGCTGACACGGCGCGGACATAGAAATCCGCCGCGTTACCGCTGGGCCCACTGGGCGCCGGCGCCAAAGCGCCTGCGTATCCAAGCATTCCATGCACATTTTTGCTTTTCGTTCGCTATGCGAGCGCGACAGCGTGCTGAAATGTGAACGGTCAAGGCTACATCTAACACAATATGACACGTGAGGGAACGAACAGAGCACGTCTTCTGAAGAAGCGAGCACGTGAGGGGTGGAATAGCAGCACGTGGGGGAGGGACGAACAGAGCACGTGAGGGGTGGAACGGCAGCGCGTGGGGGGACGAGGGGAATCTATACTGAATGCGTGCGACTGACGCGCGCGTCTGTATGATGAAGAATAGGGACTAGTCGCATAGCAGTCGCAGCTCAGTCGCACGCGTTTACGGCGTCGCAATGGCCCGCGCTTTCTTTTCATCGAGAATTTCACGCAGCGTTGACCGGTATTCATCGAAAATCTTCCGCAAATGGATGCGTGCGTCTGATAAGTCACATCTGGTATAAATTGCCCCATCCCCGTATGCATGAAACGAGGGCATCCTCTGAGGAAAGAGGATGTATTAGGTTGTTGCAAAATCGATGTCGGATTTTTGGACCATTGGACTTTGGATTAATGCTTTGGAACATGGAGAGGTGCTTTCCCCATATATTTTGTACTTGTTCTGAAGCCCATTTGTTCTNGGAAGAACGCGAGCGAAGCGAGCACAAAAAGAAGCCTGAGAGTCCGGCGTTAGCCGGACGATCAGGCTGGTACGAGCTTAAATTGAGGTAAGGCGGCTGCATCTGCAACGCACTAGAAAGGCTCTTATTTCTTTTAAAAGCCCTTAATATTTTTAGGACGATAATGCAGCTATAAGGCTCAGTCTGGCCCATACAAGAGTACGGAATATTACATCTGAGCGAAAAGAAATGGGTGTAACTCGCTACACAGGAACCCGCAGGAAATTTGGGCTACGGATTGGAGATCAGCGTCAAAAACTGCATATGGTAGTACATATCCCATCACGAATGGCCACGGCCACCAAACATCCTTCCCTTGTTAGATGAGTGAACCTATTCACCCAAGGCTGTCTCCGTTAACTGGCTATCTAAGTCCCAAAAAACTTCGAACAAAATTTGTTTGCAAAAAAAAACATGGCGAGGTTATGTGGTCAGCCAATCACGAAAATCACACTCAGTTTGAACGACAACGACATTTTGTAGGGTTACTGTAGGACTGCTGCAGTAAATTGGAGGAAGATGCTAATTTCAGCAGAAAATGGCATCAGGCGCAATACACTGTTGATGATTGTGATTAAGGCAGCATCCTATCAGGTAACTCCGCCGTACAAAGTTCCAGAAAATTCTTTGGAACTTGCAAAAGCAGTACTACTGAATAAAACAAGTAGGTCTCTTTCCGTGACCAACGTATCAAAAATCATCCCCTTCCCCCCGCCCTCCTCCCAGAGCGACGTTTGCATTTTTTTTTTCAGATTGGTTACACAGAAAAATTCGAATCATGTGTGAAGTAAGTCTTACAATTCAGCAAAGAGAATACCAGACAAACTTGACATGAAGGGTGAAGGACTTCTACAAATCAGATTGTACCAACCACCACACAACACATCACAACGACTCGTTTTTGGCATGCGCCCAGACCAACGATTGTATTACTTCCGGGGTTTGGTGGTACATACCGAAACTCCCCTAATAAACACTGAGCCGCTATATAAGCAACCAAAAGCTTTCAGCTCGTTCAGTTAATTAAGCCGTAGTGTGACAGGGTGCTTCACCATGCGCATTGTACCATGCAGTTCAACCTATGCTTCCCTCCATGAACACAACCTACCTCACGTCCTTGCACACTTCTCCCAGCCGCTGAATGCATCGTACGATCAGTCCTTCCTGTGCGTCTGTCAAAGTCATGATCTCGGAGAAAGGCTGAAAATGAATCATTACTGTTCCACAACATTCCATGACCTCGACCTGTTCCAGAGATTCGGCAACATGCCAACATCTGAGTCATCGCTCCGGCATGCATTATGATGTGCGGAATCCGAAGCATCC
The DNA here is from genome assembly GCA_000688135.1 of Ancylostoma ceylanicum. Taxonomy (NCBI): domain Eukaryota; kingdom Metazoa; phylum Nematoda; class Chromadorea; order Rhabditida; family Ancylostomatidae; genus Ancylostoma; species Ancylostoma ceylanicum. The sequence continues at coordinate 38,671 of JARK01000249.1, read as the reverse complement.
CTTTATGGCTCTCGCTGAACATCAATGATACTGCGCTCTGCCCAACTACTGTAACTTTGTTTTTTTTTAGTGTGCGGATTTTACGAGCTGGTTGTGCGAGTGTTGAACGCAGTTATGCGATAGCACAGGCGGGATCATCTTTGAAATCTAATAAATTTAACAGTGGAGACGATGTAATTATGATTCTCAGGTTATACATAAATCTCATATTCTGCATCTTCAGAAACTTCTCGCAATCTAACAGCTTCTCTTATTTAGACACTTGAAGTGTACTCATATGAGGGGTGTGCCCTACGTGTCTCATCGAAACGAGGGCAGGCAGTTATGTACTTGTCTTCTATTTGTGGGTGTAGACATCTCATGAAGACCTTGGATATCTAACTCGTTCTTATGAAGGGTGGAAAAACCAATGACCAAGTTTAGATGCTTTGCAGATTCGTTTCCTCAAGCAATATCCTCTTAAGCATGTCATAAGTAACAATTATGTCATAAGTGTGGCGCAGAAATGGAAGAGAGGTAGCTGCGAAGCGGATCATCTCTGGATTATGTGGTTAAGCCGAGCAAGGCCTGGTCAGTACAGTGAATGGCAGGTGGATTCCTATCGCTGCTCCTCTACAGGGTGACTGAAAAGTACTGTCGCGTTTTTCGAAAGTGATATTTATCTGAAGTTGATGTACGCCAAGTTGAAACGTTGGTTAAGATTTTGGTCCCATATAAGCAAAATGACTTTGGTAATATCTCCCAATACGGCAGTGTTCCTGCATGTGGAGAAATTCGACATTGATTTTCTCTGACACCCTTTGCCTCTATCCTCTTAATGAAAGGATAAAAGCCTTGGAACAGTACGGATCGTGGCCGGCTCAATTCCTCTGCTTAGGGCTTGTTCGATAAAAAGTCATCAAGCAGAAAACTTCCCCATTTTGGGATGTATGAACCCGCACAAAAAGGGACGAATCAGGTCAGGGTAACCTGCGGCGCATCTCTATTTTCGCTATCGCTCGTTTGAAGCTTGTGTGAGAACAAATTGTGAACATCTCGGACAATTTCTTTATATGGTGTTACTTGGAACACTTTTATTTCACTAGGACAAGAAGGGTCACCCCTGAGTTTTTACTTCCGAGAATATAGCGTTTTTGCGCGCGCCAATACTATTCAGCCACCTTGTATTTTCAGCAGCGTGGTTTTGCGAAAAGTTGTTCAACATTTGCACCCATTCTTAACAGTCAAACTATTCTTGTCCTCAGAAAACATTCCTAATCAACTGAAGGCGAATTTCTGGTAAATGAAATGTGACCAAAATTTTCGAAAGATATACTGTCCGGTTAGATCCATTGTGAATCAAAATTAATCATTGAGCCTGAACGCCTTCATATGCTGGAGAGGCCGGATAAGCATGAACCAGTATGGGTTAGGTGTTCATAGAGGGTGAGAAAAGTGTACAGCTATATCGTCCTACACGTTTTAATTCATCTTGAAAAATTTTGAGGCCGAGTTTTCCTTTTTCTTTTTGTTAATCCATTTTTTCTCAGACATTGTGGGCTGTATATGCTATTGTAGTCACTACTCAAATAATCGACTTTAACACATTCGCGACAATGTGTTCAACCGGTTGAGCACGCATGGTGCGACGCGTGGGACCGCGTGCTCAACCGGGTGAGCACGCCCTTCTCATAGTTATATTTTTGTGAAGCAATCTTAATCAGCAAACTCCTATATAGTGGTATACTAACAAACGTTCAAGCGATCTATACACGCGATGGGCAGGGCAGACATCCTCTCGTACTTCTTTAATGCGCTGTTGAAACTGTCAAGTAAAAGAACAATTTATATGAAGATTCACTTACTTACTTACTACCTCCTATGCAGGTGAACTTCATGAATTAGCTCCAAGCTCGTGCAGACTTGCGTTTTGGTTCGTCTCAAATTCGCCCATTTTCGGAGTATTATGCAGCAGAGGAAGAATTCCTACCACGTGGGATCACGTGCTCAAGCGGTTGAGCACGGGTCCTACTTGTGCAAAAGCGCGTGTGTCCCACGTGACACACCATGCCAAAAGCGTAAGGTCGCGAATGTGTTAACATAGTCAACGGGATCCTTACTATCCAGAAGAAGGCATGCCGAAATCGCTTCTCATTCAAACTAACTTCAAGTGCCACCTAACGAACCTAGACCGAGCAACTCACCATTCCACCAGCCCAGTGATACACTACCTCCATCAGGTCGTAACGCAGTTCGTCGCCGATGTCCGCAATGCGAACGCGAAGTGAACTCGCTACACTTTCAATCATTCTATTAGTCGATTGCACATCTTCCTTCAGCTGAAAGCTTGGCAGTAGTTCAGCACAGAACTGAAAAAGTATTCCAAAAAGCTCGCACTTGTTCAAATACGCTGTCCTTCTCAAATTTGGGTCCATCACCGCCTTTGTACTGGCAAGTCGTCGCTGACAACATCGCTGCCACTTCTGCCGGTGACCTTTCGTGAAGTTTCTTTGAGAGAATCAGTTCGGTTATCAAAAGTTCCTGGAATGAAACGCTTGAGCAATTCAAACTAAACAACAAAAAACCCAGCAAAACGACCTGGTGGTGGATTTCACAGGCTACACGTCCCTTGAAAGTTACCATGCCAGTTCTGTCAACGTATCCAAGCTTTTTCAATACCTGAGGGGATTCAGTTTTAGCAGCGCGGAAATGGCTTGGAATTAAGTACTCGTCAAACCTCGATCCTATTCTGATACTCGTCGCTCAATTGCAACGCGTCAACCGATAGCGAGTACTTCAAATTGGAAATTTGACGCTCGACGCGGATTCGATCGCGGAGGTTCTTCATCTGAGAACAGTTGGATTATCAGCAAAGCAGTCTTCGCAAAAGAAAAAAGCTGTCGTTTAAAGGAGTTTTTTTTTTCGAACAACCAACTCGAACTGTTAATACAGGTTTCACTACCCCTCCATAAGAATGCAGTTTTTGGGAGAATATTTATCCATTTTATGAAGTATGATGAAAATGCAGGATCATGTATGACCCCTTTTTTCTACCAATAACTAACGCCGACTGACGCCTGCCCCATCAAAAACACTCCATTTCTTAGAGGAAAGAATTCATCATCTCAGTAGTTCTTCAGGGTTTACAACACTGTTTCAGTCCTGCCGCAGATGAACGAAAGCATCGTCGTCGCTTCAGTAACCCTGAAGGAACCCGGCTTTTTGGTCTTTCCTGGGAAGAAGAAGCAGAAGCACTTGAAAAAGCTCATCAGACCCACGCGATACGCATACTAGTGCCGTGAGGACAGTTTGTGGACGAGTTTTTATTATAGTCTGCGATTCTATTGGGAATGTCATACTTCACTACGACAATCCGATAATTTGCCATCCTCTTGCGTCCGAAATGCATAGCGAGCGCGGCTTCGCCTTCGCCACATTCTTATCTTTCCTCATATAATAGCATATACCACACTTATTATAACCTGCACTTCACATAACCCCATTTGAAAACGGTGCTCGATCCCGATCATCAGTCGCATTTATAAGCAAAAAGTACCGAAAAGTTAGTATTCTGATCGACTGAGCAAAATAAATTCAGCTACTACTATGCGACATTATGAGCTAGTGTATTCAGTACCATTTTATCGTCAGTGTTAAAATGCGCCCGGTGGTCATTTATATCACGACTTGGTCGTTAAAGCAATTAAACCTGAAAAGAACACCCATCACTGATGAGAACTTTCTTGACATCACTGAACAAAAGTTCAAGACAATCACAGCTTTACTTCGTATACAACTAATAATATAGACATGAGTCGACATCCGATTTTTTGTTAGAAGCTAGACATACCGATTTGACACCTAAGATTCATTAAGAGCAAGATTCATGAACATTACTAGAAAAATAGCAACAATCCTATCTCTTGAAATTTAGTGAATTACCTTCCCCTCCTTATCGGTTCAAAGATGCAAGTAATCGAATAGCTGATGAGATAAACCTGATTTTGATTTTAGAAACTCATGCTCAAGTTCTCCAAGCACTCTGAATTGAGAGAGCCTTGCTGAGAAACGTTCGATCACCTCTAGCGTCGCTGAACAACCACATGATCTCTACTCACATGTATCGATAACCATTCTTTTTAACGTCTGTCTTAAACAGCTTAATAAATATACGTATAGATATATCTCCAATTCACTGTTCGGCAGCGAACTACCAATACTAGAGCAAGCGACTACATAGTTGAAGCCTTTAAGAGATTCGCCAAACCAGTGACACCCATTGTATACAATCAACTGATGACTCGGCGACTCATACATTTGACAACTTCCATTGCCACGTTTCCGCACATTCTGAGCCGGTGCCATTAAAAAGAAATTAAATACGTATCGAGAAACTTGTCTGCGACCGTTCCTTAACTATTCCAATCATACGACACCTGATTGCCCGAACTAAGTGAACACTAAAATTTCCATTCTTTGGATGCAATGGGAATCAAATGAGGTGCATAAACCACACAGAACTGTGGCTGCCAGGGGACGTCAGTCATACCATAACTATCAGATTTTTAGAGGGACAGAGAGTTACAAATTGGTATCAGCTTGGTAGTCTTCTACCCCTCACTACTTGAAAATACCTTCACTTTGTCCATTCGAGAGTGCGGAAAAAAGAATGTTAGCTTCTCGTTAAAAGTGAAGAGAAAATTGGGATTATATAAATGAAGCAAAAACTGCAGCCGTTCTGAACATTTTGGTATGTTTTAACTCCATTTTTAGTGTCGAAGAGCGTGGTGGTCACAGCGAATCATCGAACTATTTATTGAGTTTTGCTAGCTGTCATGTAAAAAACTCGACCAGCGTCATGAAAAAATTGGACTTTTAAAAACTACCGATAGCAGTGAGTATCTTTCTCCGAAACAGCATCTCGGGATGGATTACGTACATGGATCAAACGGTCGTTGAGCAGCACTTCGCTGCCAAAAAGAGTTGTGATCATCTGGACAGCAAACTCCAGTGAAACGTTTCCGAACATCTTGAGCGGTCAAAAAGATATAAAATTCAAACAATTAACAGTAAGAGGAGCAAGATTTAGGAAATAATTCTAAAACAACGTTAACACGATACATGAACTGCAGTGACGTATGATTTGAAAAAAAAAATCAGTCAAAATTATCACCAGGGAGGGTCACCCCTTTTTTCCAAAGATTTGTATGATTCCGGGAGATGCAGTTGCTACAGTACACCTGTTTTAGACGCACAAGGTGACATCATATTTGAATGTGAAATTTGTGTTCAGCACGCGAAGTTACCCTCGGGTGCGAATCTCCAGCGTCCAAGATGTTCAGAAACGTTTTGCACAACTTCGCAGTACCGGTGTCGTATATAATATTCTGCCCGTGTAATATCCTGCCCACGATACAAAATTCCGCATAGGATGCACTCTGTGCTTGCGAAACCAATCGTGGGAAATTTTCACCGACGAAGAAAGAGGAACCACATATGCATGCGGCGCTATATCATTTTCCTCAAATTCCTGTTAACTCTCGTTGTCAACGATGCTATTCTTCAGTTTTTCTCATAAGAATGGATTTTGAATATTTTTCCCTTTTTTTGGGGGGGGGGAGCTGTGCAACTCGATTACATACTTATATTGAGAGGCGGACGTTAGTAGGTGGAGTTTCCCATACGTGGAACTTGGTCGAAAAGGGTTTCACGTGCCGGGCAGAATTTCACGCGTGTAATATTCTGTCGTGTAGAGCATTATACGGGCAGAATATTGTATACCGCACCGGCCCATGGCAGACTCTCTCAGGCAACATCACAGGCTGGCATCAGGCAACTCCTGCCTAAAGACCCGGCGCTTGTAATGCTTGTGGTGTTGCAAGGAAACTGCTTGGAATACAGAAATGCGGAAACGCGGTGTCTTTGCCATGACCTCACTGTCATTCAGCTTTTGTTATTATAACAGCTTAATGAGTTTTCTCTCATTTTTGTCCAATTAGCGTCAAACTCATTCGAAGGCAGCGCAGGGTAGAGAATTATCATGACTTATAATAACGCGCTTAGTCTGTATGTAAGTGTGTGTGTGAGTGTATATGTGTGTCAGAGCGTTACGAAATTCCCTGATTGGTCAGTGGTAGTGATTGCATACCGTATTCTTCTGATACCGATAATATCAGAACGGGTATGGTGTGGTGCAGTCGAGTTAAGCAGTCGGGAAAAGAACAAGCAAAAGGTACGGGCAATAGGGCCGCCGGCATCCAAGAGTGGGTAGGCACAACGAGACGGGTCCGTCGCTGTAATAAGGGCGCACCGGCGCCCAAAGTGGGGGGAATCGGGTCCGTGGGTGTGATAAGGGCGCGCCGGCGCCTGAAGTGGTGGAGACGGGTCCGTGGCTGTGATAAGGTCGCGCCGGCACTTAAAGTGGGGGAGACGGGTCCGACGCTGTGATAAGGGTAC
>JARK01000249.1:19813-31236 GCA_000688135.1 Ancylostoma ceylanicum | reverse complement strand
CACACATACGGGTCCAATCCTACGCAAATATCCATTGCGGCTTTCTCTCCTACATTCTTTTCTTCCTCCCCTGCACCTGCTTGCTCATCATCCCCTTCCCCACTCTCTGCCCTTTTCATTCGTGTCTGAATGAGCCACCCCCTTCATTTTGTTTACATGCAGCAGTAGACTCTTATCACTTAGCTACCACGACAGCCAGCGACCATTTGACCTGAATCGGTTACATCCAAATGCTCATAGCCCCCAGGGCTTACCAAAGGGCGTCACTTTGTGGGGATGAGAAAGGCCTGGCGGCTTTGGAAGAGTTTCAGGAGAGCCTTGGAACTATTTGAGAGGGATATAGGTATCCCGCGAAAGGTTTCAGGGTTTTCTTTGCATTTAATGTGAAGTATGCGAGCGAAGCGAGCATTAGTAGAAGTCTGAAAGTCCGGCGTCAGCCGGACTTTCAGACTGGTAGTCAATAGGGCACCAAAAAAAAAACCATGACTGCATCGTCAGATATTAACGACCACCTCATCACCTCAATCTCAACCATCTGTATTGTTCCTCATAAGTGATTTGGAGTACAAATATGTACCACACCTCACAACAAGTTGGACTGAAGACACAAATGTTAAAACGAGGAAGATTGCTGCAACCTGTCAACGTGTTCCGTTGTGGTTTCAGTTGACGCACCATCAAAAGTCAGATAAAATCGGATTTTATGGTAGAATTGGTCGAATCCCAGTCAAATAATTAGAACAGACCCCCGCGTCGCTGCGATAAATGGGCCAAGAGCAGCTTCCTCATACAGATGCGTGCGTCTGACGCACGCACGTATCGTGTAAAAAATGGGCTATGCGAATTCTTAATCACATTGGCACCGTCAAATTACTTTCGTTTTTCTCTCAAGTTAACGTTTCCTTCTTTTTAGAGCACATGTCTCCTCACAGATCAAAAGCTTCTAACTTTAAAGTCACCTACATGTTGCTGGAATCTCATGCAGTGCCGCACTGTATAAAGCGTGGGATCGATGACCTCCTCACGAAGACGAAGAAAGCGATTGAGCTGATCAGACAACTCAAAATCCATATCCCTAATATCAGCGGCAAGGTCGTAGAGCTGGAAACAATTGAAATCTGAGTGAAAATAATGCTCTACTACAATAAAATAGAATGTCCTCCAGGGAAATAATGTGATCCAGGCACAACGAGCATTTCGCCAGCACAACGGCTACAATCTTCCAAAATTCGTTTACCTGCGGCCCTGAGCTGCTCCACTCTTCAGTGAGACTGTCCATTTCATAGATAAGTTTCATCACACCCTCCGAAATTGGCTTCGACCTGCAAAACGGGAACAACATTTCACATCGATCTCAATTGTCTGGTCAGTTCATAACTAGCGAGGGATCTCCTAGCCGCAATCCGTCATTCTTTACGTTCTTTGGCACGAATAACTAGGAATGGAACATCCTATTTTCGGCTTGTACAAAACTTTGAGGTTCCAGATAGGGTTGTTTCCGAAACAGTACCAGATCAATTATGTGGAAGGCTTAACCCATTAACGACTCCAATGTGTCGAGGTACAGTTTTGTTTGGGAAAACGCACCCTCATTTGGCTTCGTTGGCTCGTAGGCACCAAAAGGAGCAGATATGGACCATGACGCCACACTCGTCACCCTTACCAGACCTCGTGCTCCCCAACTAACACTTTGTCCGGTCTCTGAAGCTCTCACTGGCCGAGCAGCACTCGCCACTTCGAGGATTTCCCATCAGTGACTAATGACTTTTTCGACCTGTGGTTCACTCACTTCTCATCTCATGGGGTCGAGTCTACCCTTGATGGATGGCTACAGGTGATGAGTGCACATGATGATTACGGTGTGCCCTGAATTTTTCCAACAGAAAAGAAAAACTTCGAAGGACGATTGAAGGCTAAAGTGTTGCAGACAATCCCCGACATCCTAGTAGAAACCTTGACCTTCCTCCAGTAATACTACAGCTCCTCGATTACTATTACCTTTTTTTGTAGAGTAGCCAATTTAAATTCAAACCACCGCGTAGAAGAAAGAGGGAGAGGGGGAGAGAGAGAGGGACGGAGAATAGAGAGAGAGAGAGAGAGAGAGAGAGAGAGAGAGAGAGAGAGAGAGAGAGAGAGAGAGATTGACAAAGCAGAAAAAAGCTTGCGCCCGTATCCATGAACGTTCGCAGGAAAGTTCATCTCTACCGGGTCTTCCAAAATTTTCGGGTTAAAATGGGTGTATTTTGTAAAAATGACTATCATAGCCACCATTAAGAAGGAATGGTACATTGCGTAATCTACCACAGTTTGTTGGAGAACACGCTCACTTTGTGCGAACGGGAAGCTTGTAACTTTTCCGGCAGCCTTCATGAATGGTAAATACGGCTAGATCCACCAAAAAAGTGTGTCGGGGCTTCTAAAGATGATCAGACACGGAAATTTCCACGAATGCGATTCTGAGTGCTTTGGAGCATGAACAGTATCCTCATAATTCTGAGAAGGTTGCACCGTCGAATGCATCATTCCTAAGACATGAAAGGACCGGATGTGTGTCCGCCCATTCTCTGAATGGATTGTAGCTATTGTAGATACGGACGAACTGATTGCTTGCCACTTCCCTTTCCGTGATGAAATTTTCCCGCAGTCAGCTCCCATCAATCATTCTCACGATTCACGATTTGTCTGGATATGCTTGACAGGTCAACTCGTCCACACTTCCTCCACTACCCATGCGAAATAACGGTTTATAAAAAAGCTTAATTTTCGAATAGTCCGTCCACTGACACACCCCAACAACCATAATTACAACTAGTTTGGTGTTCTTCTCTGCTGATGGATGATGGTAGGATGGACGAGTTACCCTGTCAGGCTGGTCCAGGCGAATCGCGACGCGCGACAGTATATCGGGTAGAAGTGCTCCCAAATCCCGTTTGCTGTTAGTGATAGACGAAGAATCGCGCCATTTGAGAGCCGTCTCCATACTGAAGCATCCGGACAGCTAATATTCACAGAATGGAAGATTCAGTCTCTCACGGCTTAGCTAAACTACCGTTATACTCTGCAATAGCTGAGACCAGATCAGCACCGAGTACTGCTTCCAACGCTAAACGATTCCACCGCGTCACGACGAGATGTCGTGCACAAAATCGCACTGCATGATTATAACAAGAGTATCATACAGGAGTTCAGAACAGAGGATGCGATAATTGAACGAGAAGAAAAGCGCGAAGGGCAATTACCGGTCGCACGGAATGGGTCAGTTGGTCAGAGTCGTGCGCGCCGAGGTGCTGCATACTCATCACCTACCTCTCACTTTCGTCTTCGCACGCCACTGTGCTGTCCCATGACAACACCGTTTGCTTTGCTCTTTCTGTTGCTTGTACAAGGTCAGTGCTCAATGAATTTAATAGCTAAAACAGCTCAGTGCGGACTGGCAGACTCCTATTCCAGTTCACGCCGAAATAACCTCCTCCTCCGACCTGAACTGCGACTTTTCGGCCAATTGTCTGTGGAGGAACGCCAGCAGTTCCGAGGACAGCGGTGACTGGATACCCAACACCGGCTATGAAGCAGATCCACAACACGTCATCACACCGAGGAAAGGCAGCGGTCAGAGCATCTGCCGAACTTGTGAAACATTCAAAAGGCTGATGTAATAGTTTCAGAAGGCTTCTTCGCCTACAGTAGCGGCTTCATGGGAAGGACCGTGGCGCTGCTGGTGTCAGACGTCGCCTCATGTCAGCTAGGTGGCGGAAACGTGAAGTATTGGTACTACAAGACGGGAATCGAGTCCCAGCTTGAAGTGTGCACCAGGCAGCCTCCGGGGAGTAAGGATCCCAACTCATTAAAGTAAGAAGTCACCATTTATGGTGGAATTAAGGAACCGAAATATTAGTAAAAGGATAACGAACCCGCAGTGGATCAAAATCTAGGAAGAGCTTAGAGATTACGAATTTTGAAGCAAATATATTCGCTAACACACAATTAAATCATTTTTAATACCTTTACTGCCTTGTTTTTTTTTTTGCAATGGGTTGCATTCGCACTGGGTTACGTGACTATCAGATACTTCTCAGAATTTTCAAAACTTATATAGCCCAGACCTCACTGGACCTCGCTTGTCGGAACTACTTTATCAGACCAACCCTACCGCACTTTACCCAGACTCCATCCTAACCCTATAATAGATACCCTTAGTTTCTAATAGTATTCTTTTTTGGTCACAGTAAGACTTGCCCTATGCTTTTATTCGTTAGCGCTGTATTTCTAGGTGTTACGATGGCTTGTCACCCAGTTACGCTCAACAATGGATTTTCCGTGTTGTGGAGCTGCCCCCGCTATCCCAGCCATTTGAGGTACGAGAGTAAACTACGTATCCATAGGAAATTCCAATGGTCTGGACCTATTTGCCGCGCAACATCATCCGCGTATTAAACACTCTGTTGATCTGCGTATCCGCACATTCCACTCCAAGCACCGTTCACATTCTCGTACGATCACGTGGTGCCAGTGGGCAGGTCCTAATAGGGCAGTTTATACTGGATGCGTGCGACTGACGCGCGTGCGTCTATATGATGAACAATAGGGACTAGTCGCATCGCAGTCGCAGCTCACTCGCACGCGTTTACGGCCTCGCGACGGCCGCGCGTTCTATTCTTAATTTATTAATTTCATGCCGCGTTGACCGGTCTTTATAGAAAATCTTCCGCAAATGGATGCGTGCGTCTGAAAGTCGCACGCAAGTCGCATCCAGTATTAATTGCCCAAATTCCGGACGATTGGAACCTCACTGTCCACTGTGAAATAGCATTGTCCTGCCACCAAGATATGTACTCCATTTAGCTGGTGTTCCGCGGCACGTTCTATCCACCAATGGATGTGATTGCTCTCACGGACATCGTCTACAGCTCATCTTTGTGCGGTAAGTCACCACTCGTTCCGAATCTGCAGTAGCCAACGACGGGCCCATTCAGATGCCCAGAATCCATGGAACCGCAAAAAAAGGTTGACGCCGCATTTGATCGGCATTCACGACTGGCAGCAGTACCGCCAGTCAGCGAATTACAGAGGAGAAACTATGATCATTGTCTCGCAGGACGCGAATGGAACTGACACGCTCAGAAACGTTGAGGCAAATGAGGGAAGCTCTTCGACGACGGAAATTTCAAGAACCGAGCCTCACGAAGACAATGGGATAGCGCCATCATCTACTACGGCTGCTAGCACGACAACCACATCAACATCGACAACCACTGAGACGACCACGACCTCGGATCCGATAGAACTCTTTTCCACGACCGAGTCGCCCACAGCCCCTACAACTGATGCGCTAGTCAACTTCATGAACCTGTTGAGGCAGACGGCACCTGTGCTCCCTTATATCCCAGTGTTAGTGAAAACGCTGCAATCAGTGGATCTTGCTAATCAAGGAGGACAGGATCTACTGCTTCAGCAAACACAGTCGCTATCGAGCTTGCTTGGTACAGGGACGAATCCGGGCGTGCGACGCTCCCCTGTGCAAGCATCGCACTTCTACAACACCGACTCCAGCCATGCAGAGGCACAGCCGACGAGTGAGCCATCAATGGTGCACCTCGCCAAGAAACTCGGGCTTCTCGATGAAGAAGACCTCATGACCACCGTAAGACCTATGCTCTTCACTCCGTCCTTGGAGACATCAACCCTCCCCTTATCACGGAACATCTATGGAATGCAAGCGACCACTGCAAAACCAGCACTGGCTCCCACACTGTATCCACCCTCCCTAGTGAAGAACACTGCTGTGAAGAAGAAGATCGCAGCGATAAAACCAGATGCTCACGGAATCCAGCAGAAGAGCAACGAGGAGCTCCAGAAACTTCACAGCAAGCTGTTCAGGCGCAACGAAGCGAACAAGTCCACGACGACGACCACAACGCCGCATGAACTGCTTGTGTTCAAGAAGCCGACCCCTGTCGAGTCCGAGGTGGCCACAAAACTCACAGAGCTCACGAAGTACCTGCCAACGGGCGCCGCAAACGACCTCAGCATGCTACGGGAGATTCCGGATCTGGAGGGCCTCACCCGCGGCATGGACCTCACACTGGTGTCGAAACCCGGCGGCTTTGCAAAATTGAAAAAGCAGTTCGTGGACAGGTTGATGCGCAGGACGATGGGCCTGCCGTACAACGACAGCGGCGGATCAGCACTTCCGCCACCTATCGTTCCCGTTAAGGTCACTCGCAAGATGATGCGGGAGCGATCGCGGAAAGTCGCTAAAAGGCTGCGAAAATCCAGAGTTTAACTTGAATAAATCATTGCTCAGCATGTTAACTGTTATTGTTGATGCATGGTTCATTCCGATAACTATTTCACCTTATGGTTATGACCTTTACGTGGCTGACAAGTAATTTAGAAATCTCCAACAGTGGAGCAGATCAAGGAGCTGGTGGGACATTCGGCACGGAAGATAGCAACCCAAAGCTCGTCGGATTCAGTGAAGGCAATGGTGAGTTGGTTAGTTTCAACTTTTGCTTTCACATCAATAAATGTCCAATTCCACATCATCAATAAATGTCCACTAGAGTCAAGAATTTTGTTTTTTTTTTGAGTTTTTGACTATGAGAAACCTAGCCGAACAGGGCCAGGTAGAATGTTATTAACAAGTCAAAGAATATACATTCATTCATAAAATCTAATTGATTGGCAGCAAAGAAAAAGTATCCCAATTTCTAACCTTTTCTTCTGCAGTATTCATATCAATTTCTTGATCTGCACCAGTCCCCCATGTTCACTAAACGCTTTGCAGATGTGGAGTTCACCACGTTCAACCAGCAAAGCAGCCAATTCAACGACGAGCTCACCCCGGCTCTACACCGCGATTCCACCCGACGTGCGCTCAACTTCGCCGCTCCAACAGCCGATCGCAGCAACCCGGCCGAGCAGGGTTCGCCCCGAGTTGGAGCCGCGTTCACCCCTGCCTGCAGCTTGATCGACTGCACTTTCGACGACAATGTGAGCTGCTTCATCTCATGCTGGATAATAAACAAGAGATGGCCTTTCAGACACTGTGCAACTACGTTACCAGTTCGACAGAACACAACACTGTGAACGGCACTCTCAAAGACTGGGCAATTTCGTCTAAATCAGTTCTCAATTCACTAACTGGGATTCCGCACGATCTTTCTAAAGGTGCGACGCGCACAGGGATATGGTCCATGGGCCGCATGCATCATTGAGATTGCCTGACAATAAGCTAAACGCGTTAACACCGCACAAATTTTTTATTGGTGTTAGCACGGTATCACCTGGGTAATCTCAACGATGCGTCCACGCCCATGAAATTCCTAACGACTTCGTTTCAGCTGGATCCTTCATATATGCCGGAGGCACATCGGTTTCACTCCAGGACACCTACATTCTGTCGACTAAACTTCCTTTCGAGATAAAAGAGCCTTCCCGTCTGGACTTTTTCGTCTTTCAAGCAGGTGCATTTCTCAACAGTAGTGCAATTCAAAGCTGATCAAAATGCTAGGCAATTGATTGTGCCCAGGAGTGAAAGGACGACTACAAGTATGCATAAACACCATAAACAATTGCGCCCTGATGATCAAGGGCGGCACCATCGACGTCAAAGCTCGACGGTGGAAAAACTACTATGTACCACTGACGCCGAGCGCACATGTTGTAAGTTACACCTTATCCAGCGCTCAAAGGAGAATAACGAAAGTTCTCTGGCAAAGGAGGAAAATATTTAGGTTCACTTTTTGGCAGACGCCCTCCAGGATAACTACGTCATCGGTTTGGATCAAATACAACTGCTGAATAAGTATGGAATGGCAGCTCAGCAGTGTAGATAAAACCAGGAACTTTTTTTGAGACTCAAATGTTTGTGCATTTAAACCATCTCCAACGAAATATTTTACAATTTAATTTGTTCTGTTGTACATTAACGCAAATAAAGCAAAAAGTTGACGAAATCAAGTACCTGAGACGCGGTATCTCCCTAGACTTGGCTTCCGACAGCAATTCTGCGACGTCAATCTTGATCGCCTTCTTGCCGACACCGAGCAGCGACGATATTGGTAGATCATTCACCATGCGGAATGACCGTTGTCCTTGCCCTCCATCCTGAGCCAGCGGAGCCACTGCCTCGATTCCCCAACGAGTGATCCCTTCCAGCACGCAACTCTCTTCCAACCAATACCGATCCTGAAGTTTTTTTAAGACTCAGGTAGAGCATGACACTGTTGTGATGCACGGGAGGAAAAGCTCACGTATTTAGAATTCAAACTAGCTGAAGAATAGTTCAACTGCGATGAGTGATTAACACGCTTCAGGATTAACATTGCTCAATTATTGAAACATTCAAACATACCTCTTTCGAGAGACGCGCAATTTCTTCGCTCGCCCGCTTCTGTTCGTCGGAAAACGACTCGGAGTCGAAACATGGCACAAGCACTTGAAAAGATCGCTTGCCATCTCCCAAGAAGTCCTAAAATGTGCACCGACATCAGCTAATAGAGCCGATGTTGAGTTAAGACGGAAGGAAGAAGCAAGGATGACTTGAACAGATACAAAAAAAAAATCAAAAGAATGCATTAGACAGATCCTGCAAAAATTACTCTTATGATCATTAGTTCTCTTCTGTAAACAGTTTCCTGTATTTTTACCTTCCCATTCGCAGGCACACTTGGAGAAAAGAGAGGTAAAAACATAGAAAATCCACGATGAACGAAAGCCTAACAAAACACAGCCTGCTCACAAAACTCTGCCCTGGTTCGAGGGGACAACATGCAAAGGAATACATAACACTGTACTTAGAAGATAAACAAGAAAAACCTTTCAAATTTGAAGGAATAAGCAGCCACCTTTATCAATAAGACGAGCTGGTTTTGCAACTGATGTTGAGCACAAGACACCAGCAATACTCGACCACATTTGAGCCTCTTATCCATGACGGGCACGGCTAAACGAAGCAATTATATCCCACAAATGCAACGTACGGATACACGTGTCCCCACTTTATTTCATATAATCCACAACGAGTGTTGTCAAAAAAGGACAAAACTGAGTCTTGGATGATTCAGCAGAAGTTTCCGAACCACAGAGATGACTATTTGATCCAATTCGATTTCGTTACTTCTACTACATTGACTAAGATCCACACATGTTCCCAAAAATAGTTTCAACTAGGAAAAACTCTCCCATCTTCCGTTACTGTAGGGAGGGTATGGAGGGTTGCATCGTAAAAGAGCGATACATCGTAAAAGAGCGATAATGTCGAGATCCACAATTGGTCTAACCAACCAGCTGGCCAGTAACAGAGCTCGATGGCCTTTCCAAGTAGTAGGTTTGTCCAAAAGTCTTGCACCAAAATTTATTTTTTGGCCCAGAATTTTTTGGTCTTGAATTGAAATTCTTCGCCAAGAGAATGTGGAGGAATGTACTGCTAGTCCTCAACTACAAAAAATTGCAGATCAGGCCACATCCATGAACAATAATGTTATGACTGTTTGAAGAAAGTGTAAAATTTGGTACAAGACTTTCCAGTCAATCTAATCCAATGCGCCACACCCTCGAAGCAGGTAAAAACAACGCTATATAGCCTCTCTACTGGTTTTGTCTCTTCTTTTTTTCTACAGCACCTTATGGTTTTTTTTAGCTGGAGCGCCTACTACACCCCACTCTGCTGCGAATTCTGCTATCTGCTTCTAACCCCATCACAGCGAAGTGCTCGGACAACATGCATTCGCAGACCTACCTGCTAGGCGCAGCCAGAGCTCAGCCCTTCTCTCGATGAAGTTCACTAAAACGTCGTGGAACTGGCGAATCGGGCTGATCGTCGCCTCAGGTGGCTCACACATCTGACAGTTCGTCTTGGGAAGGGTCGACAAATGTTGTTCAGCCTGAAATGATCTACATATGCCAGAATAAAAGAGTGTAATCGGCTCAGTCTCAATGGCCCCGGAGACTTCGGGTAACTCGACTTCTTGATCTTCTCCGATAAATTGATATGTGGCATTTACATACTCTTGCCTAGCAACCCGTCTACGACGAAAAACACCTAACTCATACCTTTTCAAGGTTGGTTTTCCTCGTTGGGCCCTCCCGAAGCGAAGCACATTCGACAAAAGATCTCTGCAGCATGTCTTCTACTCTCAAGTGCTCTACCCGTAACAGATTTAGCAGCATTGAGTAGGTGACGCGGAACTGTGAAACAAGAGGAGCTGCTTTACCCTAAAAGTGAGAATAAAAATGGAGTCGCTGACAAGGAATATTCCCTTGGAACTGACCATCATTATTACTTGCAGCTGGCCTGGTTCCACCAGTTTCGGCTGCTTGCACAGCACAATAACCGTACCCGTTGTGTCAAGGCCTCGGCGACCAGCACGTCCAGCCATCTCAAACAACGGTTTTCAGCTATACGAACTTACAATTAGTCTACACCAATGGGACTGGATGGGACCTGGATATATTCTCCAGCGTTCAGCACTCTCAATTCCATTCCATCGTGTTTCTGGATGCTGTCGAAGACAACAGTTCTGGCAGGCATATTCACTCCCATAGCAAAAGTCTCGGTAGCAAACAGAATCTGTCACCATATGTAATTTGATGACCGAAACAAATACAAGAAAACTGAACGAGAAACGTACTTTGACATAACCCTTCTGGAAGAGTAACTCTACGACCTCCTTGAGAATAGGTAGAATACCGCTATGATGTACAGCGAATCCTCGTAGACACAGGTCCTTCATTAAGTGTACCTTTAAAAAGAATAAAATTGTACCCAACTTTTCTCAGTCGCGACGACGTATTAAACTCTCAGGACTTATAGTAACGACCAAAGAACTGTGATCGAAAGCCCATGATACTGATCACGAATGAGCAGAGCTCCGTTTTCAAAAGTACCAAAGTTCCTAAGTTCGGGAACCATCCAAGCTCTTAAAGGCAGCGTCCCAGCTCAGGGCGGATTCGGAGAATTTTGTACCAGAAGATGCACAGGGCTATGCTGATTACAACGGTGCACTTCTCGCAACTCAAAAGTGCCAAAATTCCACTTTTTGAAAGTCTCATTTTGGAAGGGAGGTGCGGTCGGCGCATTCATATTCTGATTCAAGAAGCGGGTTTTCTGCACTTTTAAGTTAAAATACGTATATCATTGTTATCAGCACTACCCCCTTGCACCTTCTGGTACCCAATACTCCGAATTTACCGAGCTTGACACTTTCCTTAACTACTATATTTGTGAAGGATTGGCTACGTGCATTTCACTCATTTCTCATCATGCAGCAGCACACTGGTGGAACTTCCCTATTCTCTCTACACTAGTCCAGCTAAGCCTTGAACAAAGCCGTGATTGAGCACCCCGTAAAATGAACACTTTGTCCATTGACCAATACATGTTACTCTCTCTCTCTCTCTCTCTCTCTCTCTCTCTCTCT
>JARK01000249.1:5584-19691 GCA_000688135.1 Ancylostoma ceylanicum | reverse complement strand
TCTCTCTCTCTCTCTCTCTCTCTCTCTCTCTCTCTCTCTCTCTCTCTCTCTCTCTCTCTCTCTCCTGATGTGTTTGATATTTGATTTTTCGCCGCTACTGTACAAAAAAAAACTTCGAAAAAAGGATGCCAGGACTAGAAACAAAAATTTTCATTACCTGAGGCAGTTTTTTGTCTGAACCCTTCAGACGGTTAATGCACTGTGAGAAGAAGTTCTGTATGTGTGATTTTTCGACTTCAGTTGTAAGATCCATTGACTGTAGCAGTTGAGCGTTGTCGTCGCACCTGAAGTTAGTGCAGGGTGAGTAGAACGAAGATATGAAGTTCTAGACTCCCGAGGGGCCTATTCAATACCAATTGAGCAGATATTCGTCAACAAAAATTCAATTTCATAAGGAAACAATTCTTTTACACGCTTGCATTAAAGATGCAGTTTCTGGCTTGTGAGTTTTGTGTGCTCGCATCGAACCTATGCAGGCGCATCGCCCTGTAAGCTATAATATGCACTATTTTTATGCCCTTTACAGTACTGTACCTCCTTAGTAAACAGGTGTTGGACAAGATATGTACGCCGAGAAACTTATTCACTAAACGTCGACTCACTCCTTTCTCACCCTGATGGTGGAAGCATAGAGTATGTAGACGAACATATAGTCAACTCCAAATGTCCGTGAACAAGAGTTGAGGGCGCGGCGCGGGTCTCTCGCTGTCTGCTGCACGGATTCAGCGTGGCATGCAGGGCAGAGACGCGGAGGAGAACCGCGCCGCGGTCCCAACTCTTGTCTACGGACATTTGGAGTGGACTATAGATGCATCGAGGTTATCAACAGTCAGCCGTACATTTCCAGGTCTTTCCACTAAGAATTTTTATGGAATAGATAACCAGAAATAGAAATAACAGCACTCCTCCAAACAAGTCTTGGTAAAGGAGGTTTGACAATTGAAAAATGCGACTCTCTTTCTCTGTCGCTGATCTGACTACGCATTTTTCTATTTTCACAAATCTTTCTTATCTCCCAATGCATATATCAATTGTTTGATGGAAGTCTGAGATTTTATCAAGTACTATGCAATGTTTCTAACAACGGAGCGAAAAAAAAAACTTCGCGCATCGAGTGCCCTCATTAATGAAAATAGAGAATACTGTATGCAGATGAGTATAAATAAAAATTGTATTGATGAGACCTACCCCGCTTTATCCTCCAGACAAATTTTTAAGTAGTTTTCCAAATTATTCCAAGGCAACTATCGGTTGGCCGCCATCTACGCGGAGACATGACAGACCAGCTGTTCTCATGTCACGTTTTTTTTAAATATATAGTGAAGAGCTTCCAAATCAGTATATGTTACAGTGACTCCTAATAAAAGACAATGTGCGCTTCCTTCTCGGTGTTCGTCTTTCTTCAGCAACATGGCAATGGGAGCCACACTGTCACCAGTGATTTTTTTTTGTGAAAGCACAACAAAAACTATTGCTCAGTTGCACCTTTTTCTCATACGGAGAGAAATGGTGTTTCGAAAAAAAAGGCAATTTCCGTCGTACTTCGGTGTAGGAAGTGTATATGGCGAACCGCATACATACATCTTCGGCTCGTTTTTAGCAAATGTCTCGAAAATCTGTTGGAATCAGGAGACAGGCACCTGGCAGCTGGGCTCAGCAGAGCGTTAGCACTCGCTCGAAGTCAAGTTAGATTTTTCGCAAGTGTTTCTCGCTGCGGACTGAAAAGTGACTGCTACTATCACCTCAAGAGGCTCGATGAAGTCTCTAAGACTTCAAAACAACCACGTTTTTTGTAGCAGAAATGCGGTACTTAACATATTTTGTTAGAAAGTGGTTAACAAAAACAACGAACCTTTTCCTCGAGAAGACAAACACCACCATTGGCAGCTGTTCATTGGTACGGAGATAATCAATGAGATTAATGTAGACGTTC
Organism: Ancylostoma ceylanicum; assembly: GCA_000688135.1. Lineage (NCBI taxonomy): Eukaryota > Metazoa > Nematoda > Chromadorea > Rhabditida > Ancylostomatidae > Ancylostoma > Ancylostoma ceylanicum. The sequence goes on along the minus strand of JARK01000249.1, from coordinate 17,758 downwards.
TTGTCATTCTTATTTGGCGATCCAGTGTTGAAGGCTCCTCCTCCACCTCCTCCTCCTCCTCTGCCTAAATTGGACATTTTTCCTGGCTTTCCGCCAAACTGCGCTAACAATTCAATGTACCTCCACGGGTTGGTCCACCCCCTCGACCTCTGCTGGCATCTCCACCTCCTCGACCTCGGCCTGTATCTCCACCGCCTCTACCTTGACCGGCAGGAGCGTCACGTTTCAACAACGCGTTCTAGAATTCAACGTCAATTTGGGCTTGATACCTAGGGTGTCTGCTCACTTTCGCCTCCAACGCTTTCTTGTAGCCGATGTCCTGCCAGCTACCGCTCATGTCCACAATTTTGAACAGGTCCTTCTTCGTCTTACCGTCCTGCCCCGTATATAAGTAGTGCTCCAGGGGAACTGGACGCTTCAAAGTCGATACCACATTGATCTTTCGATTCTTAATTCGTCTGAAATGCAACGATTAAACTGTCAAGAAGATTGGAACGGCAGAATTCACACAGTACCCAACCCAATCCGCAAATTCGATACAGTTTGGAACAGTGGCTGACAGCATGACGATTTTCACATGGGACGGAAGCATAATCAGAACCTAGGCAAAGAAACCTTCATGTCTAGTATAGAAGTAACTTGGGAATCAATGCACCTCTTCCCAAACATGGCCTCTTTCAGCATTATTTATGTAGTGAACTTCGTCGAAAACCACCCATTCCAAATCTCGAACAACTTCTGAGCCATTGTACAGCATAGACCTGAAAATCTCCGGCTCAATGTTCATCATAAAAATCCCTGCACTTCAGCAAGCCAACCTCAGGATTTCAGTTGTCATGATGAGACAAAAGGCTTCAGGGAATAACTGAATGTCACCGGTCACAAGTCCAACATCAGTGAACATCATCTTGAAATCTCGAAATTTCTGATTCGACAGCGCCTTGATGGGGGAAGTGTAAATTGCTCTGAAACAAAGCAGCTGCATGTCATTCGTGACCAGAACGTATTGCAGGATTGTCTAGCAGCTCCCCTTAGCCAAAAAGCTTCCAAATATCAAGTGCTTGTTAGCAGGTAGTCAAGAGGATGCCAAGGATGCCTTTTGAAGAGTGAGAAAATTATCTTCCAACTCTATTAGGTTTAGGAATTGTAAATGACGGTTTTAGAAAGCAAATAATTTTTTCACAATCAAAATTGTTGGACATCCTAATCCAAAAGGCACTTCTTCCAATCGCTGACCCTTCGCCTACTACCACACATAGAACACCCTCTTTGGAAAGTCCGGGTCCTGTAATTCGAAATAGGGAACAGTCCAATTTATGGATGCGTCGCAGTTTTTGAACATCTTCTCTTCTCAGAGAACGAGTGATCGATGGAAGCAAGGTGTCGCCTGACAGCGCCATGTTTTGGCTATGCAGAAGTGATCAGATAAACATCTCAACCTAGATCCGAAAATAGTAGCAGACGGAAAATCGACTGGAGTCCATGATTTCGGTTCAGTTACCAACGTGAGAAGGTATTTACTTATTTATTTATTTCTGCATGGAAGTAGCCGGGTTTCGGCGCAGATTTTTTATATATGTATAAAAAGAGTTTTTTTTGTGCATTATTTTTGTGTTCAATGCGATTAAACTGTTGACTCACCCCATTTAAAGCTCCATGAGATGCAGAAAAAACCCACAATTTTAGCTTTTTTTCTTTAAACTGAATATAGCAGAGGCAATAAACAACTCATAAATCTGTAGACGTGCACTAATTTTTCCTTTGAAGTGGTTGTACAAACTCTCAAAAATCCCTACTTTTAAGAGGTATGGAAAGAAGGTAGCCGACATTTACGATTCCACAGCCTAATAATAAATGACACCTCGAGCACTACAAATTGAGTGAAGTGGCGAAAAGCCGAAGCTTCACTGAGTAGCGAAAAACCGTTAACTCCCACATCGTTCTTCTCCAAGTACGACGCAGCACACGTATTTCATGAACTTGGGATATGAAGTGATTCCTCTTCTACCCGAGTGTTGAGCCCCGAGACGATGCTCAGCCCAACCCCAGACCCATGAAACCAACCGTGTTCTGTGTTGTTCACACAACGCCACCGCGTACTCCGCCACAACAGTCTTTCCAGCTGAGGTATGCGCTGCAACGAAAACAGATTCGCCTTTCTCCATGCAAACGACAGCAGCTTGTTGGAAGCCATCCAGCTCGAATGGGTACTGAAGAACAAATGTAGATTTTCTTTCTGCATGCATAAAAAGGATAGCGAAACAAAGCTCCGACGCTACAACGGAGAAATTAGCACGTGATTACTGTATTTTACCAACAAGGGCATCAGTCAGTACACTGATTGTGGCAGTGGTCCCGGCAAGCTCCAGAGGCGCATTATGAGATGCGACCGGCGGGTACTTAACTGACTGGTAAGGACTTCAAAGCCCTCCCCGTTACAAATACTAGTTCTCCCTTTGGGTCCCTTGTTAATAGGTGAGCTTGCTTCTTTTCGCTATAGTGAGGCACTGGACGCTGTGTTCTCTAATTGCCACAATCTCGGTGTTCACTCAGTCTTTTATTGTAGTTTATCCCCCGGTTTCAATAATTTTTGTGTTATGGCAGAGCACCTTCGAGTGCATCTAATGAATAAAAAAATTTTCGTTTTTTTTTTTTCTTTCTTGTAGTTAAGTAACACACAGTTGCAGCTGGCTGTGATACAGATCATGGTGATCGTGGTGCGCCTACTTTCGCATGAAATAAATGAACAAATAAAAATAGTGATCAGGTTGAGATTCATGATCTCGCAACTGGAAAGAACCAGTTTGCCAAAATAACTTTGGCGTCCACCACATCATAGCACTTTGTGGCCTTCTGGATGGGGCCAGTTACGGCCACAATTGGCGGATTTTTATATCGCGTTTCCCCAGCTCTGAAACAGCCCCGCCTGATGGTCCGACCTTGCCCCCTGCTTGGACCAAAACGTGGACATCTTGCGAAGCAACTCTAGTGAATTCATGAAAGCGTTAATGAGAAACAGCGGCTGGCTTGAAGCAATAAGGAAGTTTATACTAGATGCGTGTGTTTGGCGCGCTTACGTCTACATGATGGAGAATAAGACCAGTCGCATCGCTGACGCAGCTCAGACGCACGCGTTTACATCCTCGCGGTGACCACGCACTCTTTTCATTGGGGATTTCATGCCGCGTTGACCGGTATTCATCGAAAATTTTTCGCAAATGGATGCGTGCGTCTCAATAGTAGAAATTGCCCTATAACCAAATATCAAAATTGAACCACGAAAGCTCAGAACATGACAATCTGCGTAGTACCCATGTAGCTTGGTCGATTACATGAGAAATTTAACCTTACCTCATGGAAGAGGCAATAATAGCTCTCTCATGTGATCAAATAGAAAAAAGAGATGAACTTTCCTGTTGAGACGTTCTTTTCTTTTACAGATTCTGAAGTGTGCAGCAGCTCACTGCTCTCTCATTTTCATATGTGGTTACATTAAGCGAACAAGAAATTCTGAGCTTGAAATGTTGGCAGCTATATCATACGTATTGTTACAAATTCAAATCTTATCTCCAAACTCAAAATTCCGTTCGTTTCCATGGCAGCCTCTAAGTTCAACATTGCACAATGTCCATTTCATCAGCACCCTGTTTCCAACTATAATTAGCTTGAATGACACTTCGTTGATGGCTATAGCCGTGCTAAATTCACTAGAAATACCATGAGCTGAAGGCCGTGATGAACTATAGGAAAAGGAGATAATATCATGCACACACTTCGCGGCTTATTCTGACAGGCTTGCTGTCACGTCCCTTCAGTTTGACAGAATACCGGCAGACAGCTGACAAATTACTGTCTGCTCCCCCCCCCCCCGCCACCCCCAAAAAAATGAAGAGAAACGAAGTGTTGGAAATCATGAAATTCTATAACCTTCTTGGCCATATTCGGCAACAGCGCCTTGTACTCTCCTTGGCACAACGCTGGATCGAGTTGTTTGGCGTAAGCATATCGTTCCGGAGGAGCAAATTTCACGGCAGATTTCGGCAGTGAGCTTTCGAGAGCAGCCTTCAATACCACCATTAGAAAGAAGATGATGAGGACTGGGCAGTTTCACAAATTATGGATGCACGATTTGGATTTGCTATCACCTCGATTTCTTCTACGGCAGGTGCTGATTCTGGTTCAGTCGATTCCGAACTATCTTTCGACACGGGGGACGCTTGATTCTCATCAGGGACAGGTTTCTCCATAGGTACCACCAATGGAGCGCCTAAGTGAACAAGAGAAAATGAATTTCAAGCTCAAAACTACGACATGCTTATCTATACATAGTGAGCTCACTTCCGCCTACGAAGTCCATTAGATCGAACAAATCCGTCGAATCAAAGTCTATTCCTTCCTGCGTCGAGGTAAAATCAGTTGCGGGCTTCACATTCTCAGCTGATGATTTAGGAATACTCAGAGCAAAGGGAAGACCCCTAGGCATTCCAGGCGCACAAGTCAACAGATCTAGAAAGCCGAATACGATGACAACAGCTCTTTGTGCGAATCCACAGTGCTAACCTTCGCTTCTGAAAAACTCCTTCTCAGAGTTAACACCTTCTTCCTCCCTTGTGAAAGCCATGACGTTACCGAAAGCAGTATCAAAACCACCTGAAAGCGACTATCATACTCAGTGCAGCGCTCAGTATGAATTACATATCGTCTTACCGGGGTAAAATGGCACGTTGCTTGAAGAACCACGGATGTTCGTCGAGTCCGCCGCAGGCGATCTTTAACGAACCGTTAAAATACTGAACTTCAGCACAGAAATAGCAAAGCAACAAGCCTGTTCAGGGACATGGAAACAGTCGCATCGCCGAACTCGCCAGCATCCCTGATGTACTCAACAACATCAGTGATTTTACCATGTGGATCTATTAGGGGACAAAGCCACGTCGCTGGTTGACTTGGCTGAGTGAAGTCGTTTAGTAACGACAGCGGATCTATGCTTACATTCTTCGGATTCAGACTGAAATTGACCAACTCAGTGCTTGAAAAATGTATTTTTAAATGCTCACACGCTGAGAAACCGCTCACTCGAATGTGTCCACAGTTGAGTACTCCCCTGTAGAGGTGAGAAGGTCAATGCAAACCGAACGAAGCACTTGATCTGCTGCATCCAATAGTTCCTGGTCTGTCATGTCGTACAGCTGCTCATCGGTGCTGCCAGAACAACTCCCTTTGCAACACCTACAACTCTTCTAATATGTTATGCTGGATCTCGTAAGATTCACAAACTAAAGTTGCCAATTAAATAAAAGAATGAAGATTCCAGACTATCAAGGAATATCTAACGAAACATGCGTAGGGGACCCAATGATAATCCAAACTTGATTACAAAAAATCGTCTGATTGGGTTCAAAGCTCCAAATGTCAGTCACCCCTAAAGCAGGCCCCATTCAATTTAACACATCTATCTGGATGTTTTCACTATTGCTCGGAACAGTTTTTGAACTCTTCGTATCATCGACGAATCGATTATCCTTACTGTATTCATAGTTATCACCCATGGCGGACCTTATGTGGAGAGGGCGTGGCTGACCCGTCGTATGCTAGAGGTAATATGCGCTAACTGGTCATAATGATGCTGTAACACGTAGAAGGCATCCATTGAACCACCAGGCATCCATTTATCGTGCATACGGAAAAAATAAGTCCGAAAGCCACAGCAGCCATTTCGCGCCCGATTTTAACGGTTCTTATGACCACCGCCATCATCCTACTCTTTTGATTCGGGATGAGTTTCTCTTCGAGGATTCTTCCCATGAAATTCCCATGGAATACCGTACAAACAACGTAGGATTGAGTGAATTCTAAGAGCGATACGTCCAAAGGTCGCATGCATCATTGAGATTACCCAAGATAAACGTGTCAACATAACACAATTTTACCCATCGTGACCATGGGCGTCTACGTGTTTAGTACCATGCGTAGTCCCAATGATACATCCAGGGCCAGGGGTGTGTGTGTTAGAAAGATTTCAAGCTTCGTTGACCTATTAATTCGTTACGTTAGGACGAACTGGCCGTTACGCGTTAATGCGTTAATTCATTACGTTAATACCGCACAGCCCTGATCGCTACCATGTGAGGGAAACATCAATGTGCTTAGTACATCTCAGAACGTCCCTTCGAGTTCTTCGTAGCAAAGTACGCCCAGAACATACAAATAAAGAATGTGGTTCCTCCCTTACTTCCAGAAAACTTGATTACAGTAAGTCTCCAGGAGATTACGGAATTCGTTAAATGCCGCTACAAAAAAGGTCATCGAGGTAGAACGTAGCATCATAACAACAGCATCAGTTGGTGCATTGAGGCAGTTGGACCCACGGAACACCTATCAACATGGGAATCCTGTACCACAAATGATTCGTCCGCCAGGAAAACAAAAAGTTCGGTCACTTTCAAGTTCTCCGTTCAATCGTTGTTAGACACTTGTAAGACCAGTTCTCAGCTTTATCTCTCCAATGTTCCAACTGCGTACCAACAAAGACCTACGCGGGGTTATTTCGACATACATAGCCGTACACTTATAGCGCTTCCCATGTGGAGTACCACGACTTAGCAAAATAATTTGGTAATTTCGAACAAATTCCTATCGAGTACAAGTATAGCATATGAAGCTGCCACAAAAAAGGTGAGAAAGGACCTAGCCCTGAATGCATCATTGAGATTACCCAAAGTAAACGTACTGATGTTCGTATTAGCGATGGGTAATTTTTCTAAACTTGAGAGGTGTTAACATGCTTACCCTGGGCAACCCCAACGTTGGCCCTGGGCTTTGAAGGATGACCTATGCATAATAAATGTTCAATTTTCACCGCTCTCCCCTTCAAATGAGGTCCACGACTATGAGGTATACTTTCGATTGCAACAACTTGTTCGCATGTACAAACATTGACATAAGAAAGTGAAATTTACTGGCTATCCGCAAAGAACAACATACAGTAAAAGTAAGCAGAATGCTCGGACCAAAAGCCGTAGCGCCAAGCAATGAAAAAAGAAAGAAAATAAGGAAAACAGTTGCACAGCGGCGAAACACTTAGTTATTAAGTAACAGCAAATAACAAATTAACAACGATAAGGGGATTCACATAATCGGAAAATAAATCACAGACAGATGAGATGGTCACAACGCTGCAATTCACACCACGCCAACAACTAAGATAACTAAAACATATCACCTAGAAGGAAATTCAGGATCCGGTCGATCATGTAGCAAGCTACGAGATCGAACAAAACACAGTAGACTAGAATGTTCCGGAGCTGCAACAATTGAATTAGTTTGAATCAAATACATAACATACAGTATGGTTGAACTGCAATACACATTACCTCTTGCGGAAGAATAACCAACTCGAACTGCTGCATTGCATCTGCTGAAGCTCCAACAGCTAGCATGAACACGGATGATCCAGATATAAGGATGCTATACAGCATAGCCTTGTTCTCGATCAGCGACTCCATGAAAGGTCGACCCTGGAAATTTTATTGATGATGATATTTCGCCTAGCTGCTTCCACTCTTTTCAAAGCATACGCTGAATATCGCCCACCCGATAGTTTACAGCAAATGTGCACACTTGTAGTGCCATGGAAATTATGTACACACTCGTATTCAAGACGTTTGGAGTAAATTTGGCTTCCAGATCAACAGGTTCCTTCCTGATAATAATAACAAAATTGGAAAATGGGAAAGAGACAAACAAAGTAGGCAAAATATATTACGTACTAAAACTCTACCTCGGAGCTGCTGCATGAGCGCTGTTCACAACATACAGCAAACATCCAAAATGAATAATAAACTGTCCAGTAACAGTGAGTAGTGTATAGGCATTGAAAATGTTTGACATAGGTCGCTGCTTCGATAAGGTTTTCAGAGGCTAAAAAACTACTATAGAATTCTGGTTACTTTCAAGACTTATTCAATAAATTCGTCTCCTTTTGAACTCTACTATCACATGTCTGCCGAAATGCAAAAAGCAGAAACTCAGTGAAGACCTACTCATGTATAAAGTGCAGTCTTAACCGCAAAACATATGACATAGGTAACAATGACAATGGTAATGTAATGACAAACCTTGGAACGAGAAACGAAAAGGAAACAGGCAGCCAGCAGAAGACCCTGGATTGTAGCCTGAGTGTCACTGAATTTCACTCCATCCATGTAAAGTGCTGATAAAGAGTAAGCAGAAACAAGAGCATTCAATGCTAAGATTTTGAACATTTGCAGCGTAGTTACCAGTGTACACCGCCCCTGCTTGATTACGTGACAAACTGGAAGAGAGTAAATAATTGCTGTGCAAACTGCAGGCGGATAACATTATTAAACCGTTGGATGGAACCTACTTGAAGCTATACTAGTATATTTGGACGTGAAAGGTGCCGCAATAGATGCATCTCCAAGTCTTGTGATGGTGGCTCTTTCTTCCTCCTCGAGTTCTTTCATAAGCTTCTCTAATTTGTTCTGGGTGTTAACGATAGAAGGATGGGTACTCCTGCAATAGCGAATTAATCTGCAAACGTCTTTCTTGGTATGCAGAATTAACTCCTAATGAATTCTCTGGTGTCTAACCAATGTGGCTAAATGAAGTCCTGAATACTGAAAAGGAAGAAGATTTCCGTTTCCATCCCAGATCTTTGGATCTGTTAAAGACTGACAAGAAGTAAGAATGAAAAAAGGGAAATTCGCGAATTCGAATCAAAATGAGAAAAAACATCTGGATCAAATACTTCGAAAAAAAAACAGAACAAAGCGTCGTCTGAATATATAAAAGCGAAAGATTGTGTGCGAATATATTTTACGTGTGATTGTATGTTCCGAGTAAAAATCTCGAATGATGAATCGATCCGGACCAAATTTCGCATGCAGGCCCTCAGGACGGAGGTTACTGGTTACTCTTTACCAGAAGTTATTGATTAGCCTACAGATTGTGTGAAATTTATTGACCTTCCACTATTTTTGCTCAGGGGTTCACAAGGACCTGTCTACTGGGGTTCTTCAACATGATAAACATGACAACCACTTTTAAATAACGGCATCGATCAAACATTGTAAAGAACAAACAATTTGGTAAGGAACGCTGAAACAAACAAAGGAGAGGAAAAGTCTCACCTAGCCCTCGCTCCAATAGGTGCATCACCTCGTCGCCCGACGGAGCTCGGTATTCCTGGAGGGGTAGAATTGGCGGAGTGCATCAAACGGCGCGCTTCCTCAATCTTCTCCTTTTTCTCCTTTTCTTTTTGCTCTGCCTTAGTTGCATCGTATGGATGCGATAAAAGAGCAACACCTGAACATTTGCAACGAAATGCTGTACCAGGAATGGAACATGAAAAGAAAAAATTAAAGAGAATAATTGCGGAGAAAGCTTTGCATTTGCTTGGAAAATAGAACAACAGAGGTGAACACTTACCGACATTCGAGTGCTTGAGAGCACCAACGTCATTTGTTCCATCACCGCACATGAGTGTAACACGTCCAAGCGATTTGTATTCGTTAATCACTCGCTCCTGTAAAAAATGGAACAAAAGATTTGACTGATTCCTTGAGAAACTTCTTAACAATTCCAGCTCTTGATGAGAATTATGGAACTACGACAGAATTAATGGAACGAACAAGCCAACAGATGAATGGAATCGACATGAATGGAAGAATGAATAAACGAATTGAATAGTACAGATGCAAGTAAAATGATGGTGCAAGCGACTAACAGTTCGGGAAGAGCAAGTCAAGGCAAGCTAAACAACAAAAGCAAGAAAAAAATCACCTTCTGCTTGGGAGCCATTCTAGCGAATACTCGCACATGTGTGATTAGTTCTCGCAAGAAACTATGTTCGTTCTCCAGCAAATATGCGAAAGCCTGAATTATAACACATTCTTCAAGAATAGTCGAAAGAAATTGTTCGTCGACTAACCGGACCGGTGAGACAGAATTCGTTGTCTGAAAAGAACTTCTTTAGTTGTTGCTTGTTTGTGTAGGGAATGACATCGTATTCAACAGACTCATCCACAGCCTGAAAAACAAGTAAAATGAAGCACCCATGCTCACAGAACAAACCAGGTAAGTATAGTGAAAAATGGAACCAGTATAGTGAAATCGGAAAATATTCGAGAGATAGCGAAACTATCCGAGTTTTCGTAGCTACTTATAAATTACTGTCCTTACTATTCAACTCATTTGATCACTCATGGTATTACATCAATTAACCCTCAAAATGCTTTTTTTTTATTTTCTCTAGACATTATGCTACCGTTGATGAGTACCGGAGGAAACCCTATGCTTTCGGTTTCCTTCTCTCTTCAAAATTGCGCAGAATTTCATGAATTATTGTTCTGTGCACACAGTTCCTCACAGAAATGCGATTCCCTCGGTGCACAAAACCACTGCACACATTGTGCAACGCTTCTTCAATTACATAGGTGTAGATACGCAGTGATGATCTTATCAAAAGAAAGCAGATGGTAGAAAATACTCAACTTTCCCTGCTGGTCATGAAAAGGATGAAAAAAAAACCTAGAGCGACCAGAGAAATGGATCATTCTAAGGACATTGTGGAGATTAGTTCAGCAGACAAGATGAGATCGAAAACATTTACAAAAAAAAAAAATGTGAGCAAAGTAATACAAGACAAGATTAATCAACACCAAACCTTCCACTTCCACGATTCATTTTTGTTCACTGGCTCATCCAGAACTAATGTTGGTATCTTCTTTTTGATGAACTTAAGAACTTTCGCAACGTTGCATGCCGTCAATGGGTTGTCACCAGTAACCATTACCACCTAAACGAAAAAAGTCACAATTTTTCCAACGGCACTTATACATCATTCTTACCTTGTGAGAGCTCTCGATAATTTCCTTGATCATCACTTTAGTATCCGGCTTCAGTGGACAAGAGATAACAACAAAACCAGCAAATCGCAAGTTGCTTTCCAATACCTCTCGTTTAGTATCCCGCAGCTGAAATAATATAATGAAAATAGGAGAAAGGAAAGCAAGTACGATCAACATCATNAGCAAATCGCAAGTTGCTTTCCAATACCTCTCGTTTAGTATCCCGCAGCTGAAATAATATAATGAAAATAGGAGAAAGGAAAGCGAGTACGATCAACATCACAGAATTCACGTACTTCTCCAAGCCTGGTTTGTTGCAGCTCTTTAATTCCCATAGCAAGAACGCGCGCTCCTTGCCTCGTAAGATTTGTGAAAATTTCATCGTAATCTTGTGGCACACTCTCGTACTGAAAAAAAAACATGTTATTCCCAGTAACGGTAGATGAGTGAAAACAATGAACTAACCATTGATCTGAGCGTCTCTGGTGCACCTTTTACTGCGACAATCATTTTCGGCTCTTGAAAACCGGGGACATGGTAACCAGCAACTACTGTCATCCTCTTCATTGCAGATGAAAAGTGGTAACGGTGGAAGATTTTCAGCCCTGTTTGCTTAGAGCCCTTCGGGGGAAGCACAGCGTCACCTGAAAAAAGGGTCTCATAGGGAGAACGCCTCTTTAAAAGAATAGTGAAAGAGCAACGATGACATTTCAAACAAGGGCAGACCTTTAGTGAGCGACCAATCACACCATGTAAGGCAGGCTTTCTCCAACGGATCTCCAACTAGATCTTCATCGAAGCGCACCAAACTGTGACAACACGCCAGTACCTACAAGAAAGTAACAAGTCAAATAGCGAATGGAATATTAGATTTTCAAAGCAGGAAAAAATTGGCCGATAAAAAACGGTAAAATACGGTTGTTACCAAATTCAATGTACAGCCTTTCTCAAAAATCCTTGCTCCACGCTGCACCGCCCGTCAGCTGAGCCGCGTTGCACCAATCAGCTGAGCCGCGTTGCACCAGGTATGATAATGACTCGGTGAAGCGGCGCGTCGCAACAGATAGGCGGTGCAACAAAAGGCAAGGATTTTTGGAGCCACTGTATCACGGCCACCAGATACGCGACTGTAGACCCCGTAAAATAGCTAGTAACAAGGTTTTCACTTTATTTACTGATGCATATGGTAAAAAACCCAAAAAATTGTATACCTAGCAGATCCCTGGACACCGAAACAGAACCATGCATTAACTATTAATATATTCAGCCTCTATGACTGGCGCTATAGTCCACGTGGAGTATA
>JARK01000248.1:57535-74569 GCA_000688135.1 Ancylostoma ceylanicum | reverse complement strand
GGGGGGGACGTGTTTCAGTTGTCGGAGGTAGGTGCCCCACGATTTCGGGTCCACCCCCAAGTACAACTGGGGGTGGATCCATTTCCACCTGCATTCCACCCCGACGAATGTCTGAGGGGGGACAGCTGCGAGGGCACGTGGGGGAACGTTTCTCAATTGTCGGGGGTAGATGCCCCACGATTTTGGGTCCACCCTCAGGTACAACTGGGGGTGGACCCATTTCCACCTGCATTCCACCCCCACGAATGTCTGAGAAGGTGGTGGGAGAGCTAAATGAACAGTCTCCTGTTTGCAGAAGGTCCAGAAGGAATAGAGTTTTGCTATTTCCTGCGGTGGTAAGGGCCATGAACGGCTGATCCTAGGTAACAACTCATTTGCGAGGGGGGGGGGGGGAGGTTGCACTTCTGCCGGCTAAAGGGGAGAGCGTCGTGTTGGAGTCGACTTTTTATCATCACCACGCTTGATCTTGGTTAAAACGTGACATGGTTCCAAAAAGTTTACAGCTAACAAAACGAGCGAGACCTAGTAAAAGAATCCACTACTTGAGAGGGGATTGTGTCTCGCTTGCGAAAATAGCTTCATCGACGAAGGCGATACTCGGGCGTGTTCTGTTGTGCTGCGTTGGCAGTGGTCGCAGCCTATGAATGGTATGATGTTATGACGAAAGCGACTTTTAGGTTAAGCAGAAAATTTGAAGGCAATGACTGTGAACCTCAGATGAATATGAACCCAACAAACGAACCCCTTCTCATTTTTCCTAGTTTCCATGAAAACAGCGAAGTTATGATGTTGGCCGTCATGATCTCATCACGTATCCAGTCCTTTGACCTTAATAAATCTGGAGTGGTACTATGTTCCAGCAGGGTTCTTAGTGTATCCTATTTTGTGTAACAGGTTTTAAAACTGAATGGCCACCACCTGAACTACCTGGACAGGCCACCTGACCATCCGAATGTCTACATTTTCCGCGCCCTAAAATATTGTGCACTCAGAGTGCATATGATCTGCGAGTGACTGCGGTAACAGTTGACAGATCGTTTGGACTCTGGACATTACAAGAGTATAGGAGGCGGGACAATTATTGTCTACTTAGAAAGTGTTGTGGAAACCTAATATACTCAAGAATGGGGTCGCGATTGAAAGAAGAGTTTAAACTATGTGTTTCATAGGATATCGAGAACAGTATGGAAAACCAGGCAAAGCCATATTTGCTTGGAGGCAGCACCCACGGAAATTTTCGTTCCTTAGACTTTGACGTTTTGCAGCCTAGCCGATAGTCCCCACAATTTTACGAAGAAAGAAGCACGGAAAAATCAACCTCTTCCAAGATATAAGTAGTTGAATGTCCAAGATTCTGTATCAGCGTGGCATTGTTCGATCGCATTGCTCAGTACAACGAATTTTATACTCGCTATTCCACAGGAAATCTTCTTGTTTAGTTACTTGTGTGGCTCATTTCTTCAATGTCTCGTTTTCGAATTTTTCTTGCTTCTGTTCGAGGTCGTTTTATACTTCCTCGATGTTTCTGCAACGCCTTGAGTAGTCTGACCATTTTTATTCGTTTTCTTTCAACAACTGCGGGAACACCGCAAAACATTGCCGAAAACTGATTTCGCCCGTAAAACAGCTGACGAAAAACGCGCTGGCATCGAGTTTTTTTTTGGCTCGGTCCACATCGAATAGGTTGCACGACTTGGCCCAACCCGCTCGGAAACGTACGAGAAGAGGTTCTAGAAAACGAAGATTCCGAAAGTTTCGAGTGTTTTCAGGGTTGTAACAGTGATTAGCGCGCGGGATCATCCCTCGGAAATTTCCATTTGTGCTACATTTGATCCTTTTGTAAAACTAAGCTTGCATCAAGACAGAAAACGAAGACATCAGCATTGTGCCTTAGCTCATCCGACATCATCAACAGCTTTCCCCAAAGAAGGTTTTGTTAAGCCCACAGCGTGCTAAACAAATGCACACCCTTATTTTCACAAAACGCACTTGATGGGAAGAAGCATCTTATTGTTCTATTGGATGTTTTGATTACCAAAACAGCATTCTAACAAAGTCTCATGTTCCTTGAATCAACAATCATTTTGGGATCCTATTGTGCTGATTCTATCATGATTTTTTTAAGCGTTAAAGGCGGCGACCCGTGCGTGGTTGTAGCAAAAAACATTTTCAGTCGTGGAAAGATTGGCCGCTTGTTGCTACAAGCCCAACCTTGAAGCAGCCAATTAAAATGGAACACATTTCCTCCTCCCGAATTGAGTTCTGACCGGCGACGTTTCAACATTCCGTATTACGCTTTTTGTATTTAGCGTCTCCATACCAACCCATTTCTTCAAATGAGGGTTGTTTGTGGGCCTGTCTACGAAGACGAGTCCGACTGCTACTCTTCAGAGAGAAGTTATGCACCATATTTCGGCTTAAGCTGGTACATCATAGAGCATCTTGTGTTACAAATTTCATGCAGTTTTTATGTTTAGTTCGCGGTCATGGGATGGCATTGATGGCGACGATGAACTGTCGGCTTGTTCCGGTTAGTCATTTTCCTTCTCTCGTCGTATGCGTAGCTTTTGTGATGCATTCTCACTCATTCGATAGAGAGGGAAGAATCTGGAATTCAAAGAGTGGAGCTCAAACGTACAATTGATCCATATCTCGGCATATTCAGTCCAGACGAGGAGGGGAATTACGTTAATCACATTCGAACAATCGAAACAAGTTGGTTCTAGTCACTACTTTTGCAGGATTTTCATTCTTTTCTCTTTTGCTCATCTTTTCTCTTCTATTGTGTGAGTTGCAGTTTTTCATCCACTGAAAAACATGGGAAGAGTAAACCTCGTTCTTGTCCAAAACTGGTTACGTCTCGAGATTCCTCCAACGATTATGTCAGTTTTTATTTCTTTTACACATTTTCTTTCTTCCAACGAAAGAAGTGTTAATATTTTCACCATTTTCACCTATTGCTAGTAGGACAGCTGTTGTAGATATCGTATCTCTTCTGGTATTGCTCCTCGTGAATATACTGATGAATCAATCGCTACTTTTCGAGAAGACCAAGTTCCGAAGGTAGTGTTCGAGTCAACTTTCTATTTGCGTAAGTCAAATAAATGACTTTGCTTTCGACTCCAGCACTCCACTTTTTCCACCCTTACCGAGGTAGAAAAAATGGGTTGGATTACTGTCGTGGACCAGTGTCAGACTGAGAAATGCATCATTTGTGAAAGGTATGTTCACAAGTAGGTGTCTTCGAGTACTGGAGTTCTCTGATTGGCAATTAGTGTCATATTTTCTTTTCCAGGTCTTTTAAAAATATGTATTCACTCTTGTTGCACTACCAGCTTTCCTACCCACGTCTTTCCTTTCAGCTTAACTTCCGCATTGTGAGTTCTATTTCTGCATCTTCACTTAGGATTGCGACTTACCTTAGTCGTTAGTTCGAAAATGCAAAACCAATAATGTTTTTCGTTCTTCAGTCTTTTTCATTTATTTCATTCATTCATTTGTTTATTAAGGATCCACAGCAAGATGAGCGTTGGCATCGTCTTCATATCGACGTATTTCTGAACCCGAATTTTGACGACGTACATGAATTGGCCTCTTTTGGAAAGCGCAGTTTCATACGGAGTAGGGACCCGATGTACACATGGACACGGTAATGTGGCGCTAATTCTCTGGTTTTCACTCATATTATGTGGTTTTATGTTCTCGTGCTCCAGAGATCAAGCGATTGAGCTAAGATCAAAGGCTCGTATGGATCTGACCATCTTCTGTGATTCTCTGAAATCTGCTGGACAATCTTTAGATGATCCTGTCGAGTATGCTTTTATTTGACCTCATTCATGAATCTTGTGTTTGTGATGTGATGTAAATTTTCCAGAGAACAACGATTTATACACCCTGAGTCGGGGCGTTGGCTTTATCGAGGGGAGCGCCTTCCACATTATGCTCGCCATCTTCCTGCCCCAGGCCACGAAGTTCTCACCCACAGCACCACGCGGGTGAGCCAACGGTAATCCCAGGTACTTGTGAAGCTTAAGATGTGGTCACTTTTATTCAGCGTCTTTTGGACTTCGTTGATTTATCCGATGGTAGCAAATGGTTCATGATCACATGGAATACAATGATGGTGACACTGGGAAAGGCACGATGCGACGAAGCCGGTCCCTATTGGCTTAATTTGAGTGCATTGAAATGTCAAAGTTTCCTTATTTCATTCGAATATTGTATTTTTTGTCTTGCCTCATTTAAAGCGTAGCATAATAGATGTATGATATCGCGGCAATATTTTAGCGTCTTTTCCTTGAACTTCACATGGATGCGATGGTACGCTATGGGCAAAGAAGTCATTTTCTTTATCAGCTGAATACGCATACACAAAGAGGACGTCCGATTGCTGATTTGGAAGATCTTGTCCTTAGGTAGTGCAGTGTGGCTATTTATTTATTTATTTATTTATTTATTTATTTCACTTACTGGACACAGAAAATTACGTCTGCAACTAAACAGAAGTGACCTTATGTAAAAAAAAGTTTAGTGATCAGCACAACAAATAACCCTCTATGGAAAATTTTGGATTTTAAGGATAGAATCTGTAAGTATTACATCACTCTGAGCCGAAACGCGCCATCCACTATAGATGCGCGTTTGTGGGTAAAAAAACCAATTTCAAAAACGATGACACAACAACTCAGTGCAAACTGTATCCACTTTTGTATCGGTAAAACTTCGCCATCTTTCGGGCAGAGAACGAGTGCCTCCTAAAGAAATTTGTTGCTTCATGAGGCAAAGTAGCGGCTTACCCAGATTCTGACCTCGGCGCAATTCTCAAACTTTTTCTTTGCCAAGAAAAGCTACTTCGACAAAAGTAATTGGTCGCCTGATACTGCCAAGTGCAGGTACACAGCGACCATACGGACCACTCCCGGTCTGGGTTAGGAGATGAGGGCGATCAAAAGTTCGATCCTCACCCGAGATTTTGGTCCAGTTACTCAAATCCCGGGTTTTTTTAATTCACCGATTTTCGCACGAATTTGTTCTAATAGCGAAGCAAATATTCTCTTAATGTCTAACATGAAGTGTTTGCAGTCGTGCAGCTATTTTTCCTTGTTTAAAGCCGCATAACTCATGGTTCAAAATCCATAAATTTGGTCTGTCTTATTCTAAATTTCTTTAAAAGTCGAAGATTGGAGATTCCTCAACAAATCATATATGCGCAGATGCACCATGAATTGCTGTTTTATGAAGTGTTAAATACTTCAAAATGAATGCTAAGGAACGAGTCCATAAAGGCGTTAAACAACAGCGAGCATTCATACTTATACACTCTGATATTTAGTTTATCATATTGTCTCCATCCTTTTATGCAGTAGAGCGGTTATATGTCATTCTCCATTTATTCCAGGTTCCTTTTTTTTAGCAGTCAACCAAACTTTTCTATAACTATTACAGGTGATATTGTAGCTATCCGTAAGAGCGTTGTCACTTTTTTTATTCACAGACTTTATCATGCGAAGCACGATTACGACCCTTTGCTGGACGAGTTGCATCCATTAAGAGACTGGATTTACACTGATTTGAAACGTGGATACGAGCGCTACTGTTCAGGTAGTGGATTCTTTTGATGAATGTCTCCTACTGGTCGTGTTTCTCATCGTATATTTCACAAATTTTTGATAATCTAGCCACTAATTAACGAAAAGCATATCCCCCTTCAACTGTTTTGCGACCGCCACTTGAATGTACAGTAGCGAACAAAAAGAGTGCAACTTTTGGTTTTTAGTCTGCAGCTTCGTTCGAAGCAGAGTCTGGATGTTCGGATTTTTTATGGGTGTTGTAGATACTCATGGGAGATAAAAGTAGGTTAAAACCACCTCATTTCATCACTCCATATTGTTCAAGAAAAATTTTTCCCAGTGGTCGGAATCTGTAGTTTGACACAATCCGCAATGTCTCAGAAATGACGTCTATCGTTAGAATCTGGCCACGAATTGGTACCATGTAGCGGAGTCGACTCTTTTCTACTGAAAAATGTGCATGCGCTGACCATTTGTGCACATCTGCGAAGACTATGTGAGCTTAGTTCATCAGTGATCCTCCATGGATGGTGCTGCCACCTTGGCTCCGTCTATCAGCTCTGTTCAAAAGAGAAAGATGCTGCTTATACTTCTTTAAGTTTAGCTACAAGTGTTCGGTTCTAACGCAGTTCATTGCTCCCTCAAAATTCCGAATTATTCCGACTGGTTGCAATGAAGCCAGTTGTGCACATCACAGAAAATAGGTTTTGGATTTTTTCTGCCTCGTGGAGGTAGGTACAGGAAGGTATCAGCGATAAAGTTTCTCCAGGATTACTAGAATATTGCTGTGTTAACGATAATTCATGCAGCGTTGGATTTGTCGAAGCAGGACTACTCCAAGTGGGAGTGTTTTCCACTGGAACACGTGCGTGTGCTCCCTTGCTCCACGCACGAAAACTTTCACATTTTGCCCAGAGCCTTTTGTTTCAGAAATGTATCGTTTAGCTTGCTCCATCTAATCCTATCTGGATTAGTCGGTTTCTTAGTGACAAGTTACAGCATCCCAATCCGGTGGTGTCTCGTAAAGTTCATTGTATCTTTGTAGGACCTACCTCATAAAATCTATAGCGGCATGAATTGTCCTGTATACGGCAATATTCTAGTAATCCTGGAGGATCTTTACCATTCATGAGATCGTTGGGGTACCATCCTCCGTGAGACGGAAGAGGTTCTAAAACTTTTTTCCATGCTGTGCACAACTGGCTCCATTGTAACCAGCCGGAATTATGAGGGGGCAGTGAGCTGCATTAGAACTGATCACCTGTAGGTAGACTTATATGGGCGTCAGCAGCATTTTCCTCTTTTGAACAGAGGCGATAGAAGGAGTCAAGGTGGCAGGAACATTCATGAAGGTTCGCTGCTGAACTAAGCTCAAATAGTCTTCACAGATGTGTACAAGTGGTCAGCGCATGCAGTTTCCAGTGGATGCGGGTCGACTCTGCTATATGGTACCAATTTGTGGCCAGAACCCAACGATGGACATCATTTTGCGAGACACTGCTGACTGTGTCAAAATACAGATTTCAACCTCTGCGAAAGAAAAAATCTTCATCAAAACAGTGAAGTTGATGGAATGAGGAGGTTTTAATTTGTTTCCATCTCCCAGGAATATCTACAACACCCGTGAAAATTTGAACCTCCAGGCTCTGCTTTGAACGAAGTTACAGACTAAAAACCAAAAGTTGCAATCTTTTTGCTCGCTATTGTACATGTGTGCCGAAAAGAAACCTCTGCTGACGGGCAATTACGAGAGAAATCCACAAAAACTCCTCTGCTACCAATGGAGGATATAGGCACTTTGCGCGAATGCATCGTTTTACTGGCTTTATCGTTTTTTTTTTTAAATTTCTTCTTTGGGAGTTAGGTATTGTGAGATGCCTCATACCATGCCCAATTCCGCTTGGTTGTGCAGGGCATTCGCCCTGGAGTGGAAGTTGCGTCGCATATACGCGCGCGAGCTGATCCATTCCAACCTTTCAAATCATTGATCGCCGTAGCTTTTTAACCAATTATGTGAAAGATTGGAATGGATCTGCTCGCGCTCGCAACTGCAACGCGTAACTCTCACTCGGATATGAAAGCCCTGTATTATCACCCTTGTGCGCATACGTATGCCAACAAATGCTGCGGTGCTGCTCAATCATTCTTGCATCACAGAATACGGCCCAACTGCTCTGCTGCGTCGCACCACCTATACATTGGTATTCGATTTTTTCTTTCGAATATTCGAGTAATCGAATTTCGGCATTTCTCGAGTTATTCGAATATTCGAGTTTTCGAATTATTCGAATTTCGAATAGAAGTCTTTTTCGAGTTATTCGAATAAGTGGGTGTCATTGGTTCAGCACAGTGCTTTTGTGACGTATTAATTCGCAGACAATAGTTTAAAACAGTCTTGTGGAGCGCAAGGATATAGGACACTTGATCAAACTAGTAGTCCTCGTGATGTTCCATGGAGGCAATACCGGACCTTGTTTCCTTTGGGCTGTTAGAATTTTACGAGGATCGTTCTCCTCAAGTGGGAGAACGATCCACGTAAAATCGTAAACTATCCCCGATCCTATTCTTATCGTTTGAATTTGGCGCCACGTGAGCCACCCAGATTGTTGAAAAAAGTTGCCGTGAGGGTTGCTATGTTTTATATATAGATTCGTTCGAATACCAATGTACAGTGTATCCGAAACGACGAGTCCGCCCAAGCGGTCCACGTCACAGCCTATCATTGGTTGATATCAGAAAGACAACGATGAAACGTGATACGCAGATTAGAGATGATGACGTGGATTGCTGGCGAGCGTGGGCGCCTCTGGATCACCGACCGCGTGGGCAGACTCGTCGTTTCGTATAGACGGTATACTATGAGACACGGTAAAGGAGCTGGTGTATGTTCATGCAGACCAAACCAACCACCCTGCTCGCGGTATGAGCATGCGGGCTAAGTGCCTTCGATTTAGAAAGAGAAATATCGGTAAAATCAATAGATTGATGTTCTTTTCACACGATCACCACATTTGCATCCGGCTTTCCTTGCTCTTATGAATCAAATCAACTTCCTCTGTACAACTAATTTGTAACTATTTTTATCGGAGCTGTTTTCATGTATATCAGAAGCTGTTTTTGTGTTTATCATAATACTGTTGAACATTTAGACCAGGATAAACCACACAGAGATTCTTCTGGGATGCGTCGATCATTCCCGAAAATGTATCGCATTGATCCAGCTACAATGTCTGCACATCAGTTGCACAAACTATTCATGGAAATCCTCGAAGCGGGTGCAGTGGTTCCTTTCACTCATCCATTCAGGAAGTATCTGCTCAATGTTGTAGATGTAAGTGTTAACGTTTTCTTTCGATCAAATCTTTGTACCGAAACTGTCAGCATTTCTTTCTAATTCTTTGAGGAGGAATAGTGCCACCATATTTGTAGTTTTCGAAGCTCTTTTTTATGNCCAGCATACCGGTAAAATGAAGAGCTCATAGAAAATGAAGCTGTTACTAGAGTGGTAGAGTCCCTCCATAGCAGCACGGATGGCAGAGTCGGTTACGCAGTGGACTATCAATCAATGAGGAACGATGGTGAGGTAGGTTCGGATCCCGGCAAATAAAAGGAGGCGGGACTCAACAATATCTAAGGCAGAACTTTTTAAAAATTTCTTGCATGGGTGGTTTTGGTTCTCGTTCAGGTGCTATGGCTAAGAACGAATTCCGAATATAGGCCCAACAACGCTAACGTGAATTGAAGCCTTCCGGCCGAGCGGCGCGCGATCTCCGGCCGAGCGGCGGGCGATCTCCGGCCGGGCGGTGTATCCAATACCGGCCGGGCCGGTTTTCCGGTGGCCGCTCGGCCGGTATTCGCGCGCCGCTGGGCCGACGCGAGTGTCTGAGTAGACAAGCTTCTTGAAAAGGATATAACTCACCTCCAAAGACCCTAATACGGTTGAGGAATATGGTAACGAAGGCAGCGAACATTTATATTTCCTCAATCTAATAGTGTGTGCCTTGATGGGTAAACAAGCAGAACGTGAATCCACAACCTACCACAGTTCTATTTCTGCATACGTCTAGTGAAGGATTTCTGGCAAAACAAGACGGATGGGCGGTTTGATAAACAGACGACAGCTTACTGTGAAAGTATTTTCCCTCACTATTGAATGTTACGGTGTCAAGAAATTGCCAAAAATAGCGAGTTTCTTGTCCACGTTTTTGGCAAACTATAGTCGTGTATTCATAGCGTTCAAGGAAAAATTGGGGGAATACAGACATTTGATCATGGCAGAATAACATCTCATGTATGAACACATGGCAAAGGCTAAATGTCATGAGAAAAGGCTCGTGGAATTGAAGAAACTGCATATTTCAGTCGACATGAGCTTCGTATTTTTCCTTATTCACTACAAAGTGAGCATTAAAGGTTCCAGGAAAGTGCTGTGCACCTCTCATCAATTCATTGTGACAGATAAGTTGCTTAGCAGGGGAGAATCCACCTAACGTCTTCCCCGATGATGAAGAGAGAAACTTTCCAAAGAGAAAATATGTATTTAAACAAGCGAATCAAAAAGAGTGTGCTCGTCTCACGATCGGATCCCTCACTTCTACCATATTTTGCAAAAAAAAAAGCCATTTTTTAGCATTCCAAGGTCACGAGACGAGAACGTAGCATATTGTTATAGGTGAGAGGAAGTGTCTAACAGACTGAAGTGTGGATGGCTAACAGGCTCAATGTAACCACATAACTGGCCGGCCCCTCGTGTTCAGGTACCAGTGTGGGATTGCAGTTTGGGCCTGCTTTCTTTCTTGCCTGGCCTATCTCGACTCGAATGAAAAACGTTTTGGAGAAATGCTGTGGGGATCAAACTTGTGCATTCGTTCCAGCAATGATGGCATGACTCAATTCATCGACATTCAAAGAGAACTGTCAATTTTGAAAATGAGAGAGTAAATTTATCCATATTGATTTCTAACATAGAACTTTAGAACCTAACAGCTCTAATGAGCCAGGCTACATGGCAAGTGGCAAATTAATCCGTTCTTCATGAAATGAAAGAAGAGAAGGCGCATCCACACATGCGTGAGCTCGTCGATGAGTGTTCAGGCCTCGGATTCATGAGCGCATAAATATGCAAAACCAGCCTAGATGACTAATTTTCACACCTGCGTCTCTCGACAGATGAGCAATCACGCTAACCTTCGGAGGCTCACTAGGTTTTAGTTGCGTGCATGTCAGCTTAGAAGAGGGAGAGAAAAAACGGCGTGGATGTGCGATAACACACTGTAACGAACAGACTCGTGTTGTGGCAACCTCCCAGAGCTTGGTGGTGTAATTACAGAGCACACTGCAACATGTATTGTGAGATGAATTGCGATGGTGAGGCGAACATATGTCATTGCAGTACTTAAAGGACAACCCACTCACTTCCGCGGGTACTGAGCGAGGATGAATGCCCTGAGGCAAGAGGCAACAGGGGCGCACCACCTCATAAAGGATAGAGCTTAACTGGATTTGTGAAGTTCTATTTTAAGGCTTGAGCAGACGAGTCTAAACGGGCATAGGACCTACAAAGGCAGGTAAACAACTCGGGTAAAGAGAAGACGCACGGAAAAGAGCGACTTATGATAATTGTGTGAGCAAGAAATCTTATTGAGAGCACGCCGTCGGAGTTCGAATTGAATTTCGCGCCGAGGCCAATCGCCGTCGGGGGATGGCCTCGACAACAAATCCACGTTAGTAACATCGGGGACGAAAGCGTTCTCTCCGCCGGGTAACGTCACTGGATCAGAGAGTGGCATGGATACATTCCCCTCCTAGGAAAAACATTGTTGTGCTTTAGCTGGCAAGGCATAATGAAATACTTAAAATAGAGCGCCCTAGTGGGATGTTGTTCTCTGCCAGAGTGGAAAACAAAACCAGGAAGAAGTAGCTCGGATACAGATCCGGAAGGCTCACTTTGGGGTGGTAATATTCTTTCAGATCCATTTTAGGTACTATTTGATGGTCGAGCGGCCATTAAATGTGTAATTGATGTTAATGCCTGTGGTTATTCATGGTTGTAAAATGACTTTTTTCGTAAATAGAATTGTCTCCCGTTTTTTATTCATCAAGATGTGGTATAGTCATTCCAAACACGAACATCTACGTAATACCCTCGAGCTTTACCATCTTAACGATGGCTTACTTACTCAAACACTTCAGAAGCAGGGATGGCAAGGGGTTTCAAAGGCAAGGTACGGCCAAAACATACTTCGTCAGTTTCTTGATTGCAGAGATGGATCTACGATTACAATAATCCTAAATAACAATAAAAATCCGAAAAAGATTTGTTAGCTTACGCTGATGGGATGGCATTCTGGTTGCATGGATGCATAGGACGTGCAATCAGACGCTCCAGATACCGAAATTCTGAAGCGTTTCTTCTTGAAACTCGGGTTTCCCCTTAGCAAGCGCTCTCAAATTCGGATTAGGTGATGTGGGGGTGAGTTACCCGCACATCGAAAATTTTGACCGGACCTTGCCTTTGAGTGGCTGGTCGTTAAGGTCGTTTTCATCGCTGTGCTGAAAATCGACAACTCTCCCCACTTAGAAGTGGTCCTTCACTTGAAAGGAGTGTGAGTCGAGCAGAGAACAAGGCTTGGAGAGTACATTGAATGACAGGCATTAGGTTGGTGCAAAAAATAGTGCGCGTTTCAAACACCTTTATTCACAGATTCGTTCCAAATAAATGGGGCATTTGAAAAGGCTGAGAAATTTGCTACAACAAGGCTTACTTCTCATATCGGTGATGATAACTACTGGAAATTTTCTGCGCCGAAGATGATGCAACGAAAAGCGCACATTATTGCAGCACCAACCTAATAAAGGGTGGGCCAAAAATGCGGTAACAACACGTGTTTTCCTTTCGAAGAAACGTGTTCTGCCTTAAAGTCAAACTCAACTGGGAGTTTGTTTCAAGGTGTTTTACCAGTACAGTGGTCCAGCGCTTAGATTACGTTTGGTTAAAGAATGGGCAAACAATATATGCTAGGGCCTGCTGAATTTGCAGTGTGGATATTCAATTGCTTAGAATAGAATCAATTAGGTTAGTAGGTATTCGAAGCACTCAAGACCTAGGGTTCTTGTTTCACCCATAGAAATTCGGAGTTTTCAAAAGAGGACTTCGAAAAACGAACGATCAATTTGAAACCAACCAGTCGCGCGCCGCGGTTCGCGACTTCACTGCATGTCCCAAGGTCTGATTACTAGAATCAGTACATGGGAGGCAATGAGCACGAATCATTATACTTTGGACCGAATAACGTATTCGAATGAAAAATTCGAATAAACATTCGAATTTCGAATAATTCGAAATTCGACTATTCGAAAAAAGTCCATTTTCGAATTTATTCGAAATTCGAATATTCGAAAAAAGCCAATTTTCGAATTTATTCGAAATTCGAATATTCGAAAAAAGCCTATTATCGAATTTATTCGACATTCGAATATTCGAAAAAAGCCTATTTTCGAATTTATTCGAAATTCGAATATTCGAAAAAATCCTATTATCGAATTTATTCGAAGTTCGAATATTCGAAAAAAGCCTATTATCGAATTTATTCGAAATTCGAATATTCGAAAAAATCCTATTATCGAATTTATTCGAAATTCGAATATTCGAAAAATCCTATCATCGAATTTATTCGAAATTCGAATATTCGAAAAAGGCCTATTTTCGAATTTATTCGAAATTCGAATATTCGAAAAAGGCCTACTTTCGAATTTATTCGGAATTCGAATATTCGAAAAAGGCCTATTTTCGAATTTATTCGAAATTCGAATATTCGAAATGAGTCTACTTTCGAATTTATTCGAAAATTGATTCGGCTTCCTCTCGAATAATCGAATAACTTCGAATATTCGAAGGAATTTTGTGTCCGCACAGTTCTGCTTTCCAAGCTGCTAGGCTTTTCTCTGTAATACTGGATGGTCTGTAGAGGACGAATGATCAGCATTGTATCTGATTTTCGAAACTCTTCATAATGTTACTCATTCGGTAATCACGTAATTCCACATTGATAGTGCTACTCAAGGTCA
Organism: Ancylostoma ceylanicum; assembly: GCA_000688135.1. NCBI lineage: Eukaryota > Metazoa > Nematoda > Chromadorea > Rhabditida > Ancylostomatidae > Ancylostoma > Ancylostoma ceylanicum. The sequence continues at coordinate 60,932 of JARK01000248.1, read as the reverse complement.
AGAAAGAAAGAAAAATGATTGCCAAAGAAAATGCTATGCGATTGCAGTATCATTTTCTGCTCTGCTCTGCGTAAGGCAGAACCCCCATCATCCACCACAGCCAGACTTGTCAAAGAGGACTTGCATGCGACAACAAGGAGGTGTTGCTGTTGTGATTTCCTATATAATCCTCGAGAACGACTTATGAAGTGAAAAGCTTTGAGGTCACTGTCAACGTATGGAACTTTTCAAGCGGGAGACACATAAAGACCATCTTCATGAGACCCTGCCTTTAAGATTTGGTGCCACGTTGCAGCTAGAGTCCCTAGAGCACCGATTCAGCCGGTATANTTATGAAGTGAAAAGATTTGAGGTCACTGTCATCGTATGGAACTTTTCAAGCAAGAGACACATTAAGACCATCTTGATGAGACCCTGCCTTTAAGATTTGGTGCCATATTGCAGCTAGAATCCCTAGATCACGCCCCTAGATTAAGCCGGCATATTTCTTCGTACCTTTGAGTTTTGAGAATGTCATGATTGAAGTCAAACATACTTGCAGAGCGTCTATCATAGTAGAAGAAATCTTCACCACCATGACTTCAAATTCTAAAGTCATCGAAGACTCCCCGCTTTCCGAAATAGTCAAACTGCTCAACTAATCGGATGAAAATGAAATCAAATTTCAAACTGATTCGATTATTCGAAGTTTGAGAAACCGAANATTCGATTATTCGAAAAAATTAAAAATCGAATAAATTCGAAATTCGATTATTCGATAAAAATTTTCGAATATTCCAAAGTATACGAATCATATGACAATGCTACCAATTACAAAGAAACTCATTTTCTAACTTCCACTTTCTTTGTTACCGTATTTATGGGCCACCCCGTAGCTTTCCTGCCCTACTCACTCATCGTTTAAGTAGCATCATTTTGCGACGAGTACAGGGGGGCATAAGTTATTATACATCGTTTGCTGGCTTATTACTCTGCGGTGGTGCAATGTTTTTGATAAGCTAAGTCTCCCTTGATAGAACTGGATTTTCTCTATTTTCTGATTACAAACGGGTGTAACCCACTAGGCGAAATTTGATCGCGCTGAAGGACCACCGTAAGCTCCGCCCACTGGCCCTAGTGTTGGGAGTGAACGAGTTCTTGCAAGCATATACAGGTAACTAGCGAAGAGCAGAGTGAAAAGAACACATCCATAGCCCATCCGTTGTTGCCACAGTCGATAATTTGCTCCACTATCTAGGGTGTCAAAAGTAATGGGCGGAGCGTGTGAAAATCGGCAAATTTCGCGTAGTGGTTGCCCCCATTACAAACATGCTTCGGATACTCCGGATATGGCGGAGAAATTTCAGCGGGAACTTCAAACTCAGATTTTCGGTGCCTCCAGATGCACTGATTTAGCCCGCAATTCCTGAGCAAAACAGCCATAAAAACTGTTTTTGACAGCGGATTTGAGTGGGATAAAAAGTAGTTCCGTACTCTTGAAGGCTATTTTAAGGTGTATGTGCAAAATCCACTGAAGATCCGGGTGGATAAGAGCACAGGACGAGGGTGTTCCAAAAATTGCTTGGATCAGAAAACCAAGCCTTAGGTTTCGAGGAGCACAGCTGACCTGTATCTGGGCCTAATGACGAGGCTGCATAGCTGTTCTGCAGCATTTTTAATCTAGTTTTCAGATCACATTATTAATCTAGCTGATGTCCTGTCTTTTAGTGGTAGAATTCTTAGGATGCAAATTTGGTGGAAGCGATTACCGGTGGCATGGAGTAGCCGTGGTTTTTTTGCTCATATCTTCGTTAGACTTCGCTTTCTTGAAAAACCTTCAACAAACCTGGAAAGAGCACTTCTTGCTCTTTAAGAATCACCTAAACGGTGAATTCCAACCCAAAGATTTTGTGGATTTTCCAAGGACAATTGTCACAACAACCCACTTTTCTCAAAAATTTGTTTTGAGGCCAACTGCTCGATAGCAAAACCCTTACGAAAGAGCGGATCTTAACTGAAAGATACTATGAACCTTTCTGTATTTGGCAGAGAAAAGAGCGGAACAATGCATGGGTTCCTGGGGGAGAAATAAAAAATCAAACGTTGTACAATAACTTATGCCCCCCCTATAGTTGAAAAATTTTGAAACGTTGCCATTCTGGGAGTCAAACTGCGGAAATATCATTCGTCGAGCCATTTGACACTAAATATTGCACCAATTCCACCATAGGGTTGAGATGGGAGCTTTCCCGAACAGTTTTTGAAAATTTCAAATCTTTCGTGCTTAGCCTATGCGTTGCACCTTATTTTCACGAATGACGTAATTTTTGGTCTTTCTATAGTTTCGAAACCCCCCCCCCCCTCCAAAAAAAACCAAGTTTGGTTGGGTAACGAAGAACTGATTTTCGAGATTGAAGGATGCCTCTTCGAAAAAAAAAATAAAAAATAGGAAAACACCAGATGGAGATAACACTATAGAATTGAAGTTCCAGGCAAAGCAGACAATTCCATCCTGCGAACTAATACTTTGATTTTCGCGGTACAACAAAGTTTGTTGATATTGCTTTTCAATCGGCAAATGTCTATGCTGGATCGCCTATATCAGCACCTTCAACAATGTCGAGCAGGAATTTCCGAAACACCGTCAGCTGGACATGTATTAGGTATAACCAGCCAGTAACATATATGTTATGCATGGAGTAATTGAAGGATTATATTCTCAAAAAAAAATGATTGTTTTCTCTCTGCTAAATTCCCACATCAGCACGAGGTGTCGGTGTTCTGGTCATTGTTGAAGGTATCGTCTTGTAACTACTGAAACCAGCAAAGCACACTCGGTATTGTGGACGTTCATGGTGAAACTCAGGGCGTAAACATGAAATGCAGATACGTAATATAGGAAAAATGAAGCTGGGGATGAGCGCGGGGTTCTGATTGCTTGAAATTACTCGGCTGGAGACTACCATAAACAATTTATTCTTATAGATAGCAAGAATGTCAACTGCGGCGCATCCCCATGAAAAGAGGATATGTTGACCATGAAAATACTACAGTCTGATTCAAAATACAACAAACATACAAACCTCGCAGTCAAACCACGGGGTGGTATGTTAGTTTCCGTGTATTTTGCTAAGCAATTACACTAGCTTGTTGTATTCTCCGTAGTGGCTGACGCAGGGGGGTGCACTCCCCCTCCCTCCTGCCCGTGGATCGTTGCTGAATTTTCGGATCTACTTCGTAAAATAATCGAAATTTCCGTATGTGCTTGTTTTTAATTGTTCACTGTTATTTTTGAGTAATAGTTATCCATTATTTGATATTGAAACTAATAATTTTATCATTTTCTTTCCCCATTCGGGTCCTCAAAGAAGCGAAGGCTCACTTTTTTCCGACACCCCCCCCCCCCCCCCCCCCCCCC